>KV455082.1:0-20508 GCA_001662575.1 Pseudogymnoascus sp. 23342-1-I1
GGTGGTTGGGCCGGAACATATATTACATTGAGTTGAAGTTCTTGTTTGAACCCTGTTATACTCTAGTACCTCGTTCATATTTGTGTCATAAAATGTAAAATGTACATAGATACTTGTTACCGCGGAAACGAATTTCAATTAGTGACTGACTGCCTTCCCCAGAACCCCAACCTGCCATATTATTGAACCATAGAAGTCAAGACTCAACTATGGATTTTGACGATCTCGTACTGTCTCGACATGACAACGATCGCCTAGCATGGAACCAAAAGCTGAGCCTAGTCGGCCCTGCTATATGCCAACTGGCGTCTAAATTCCCCGATGGCCGCCTATGCTATGTGGCGGATCTAAAATGCGGCTCATTCAACTTTTGCATCAAGGTGCAATTTAAAGATGATGGAGTAGAGTGGGTGCTGCGCTTCCCTATCCCCGGAAAGGTCATGTTTCCAGAGCAAAAGGTGCGAGCAGAGGTAGCAACTATGAGGTACATTGCGGAAAAGACCGATATTTCAGTCCCGACCGTGATTGCTTATGGTATGGCGGATGATAACCCAACTGGCCTTGGTCCCTTTCTCATCACAATCTTTATCAAGGGCACACTGCTCGGGGAGATTCCCAAGGCAGATTCCCTCGACGACCAAGGGGATAAGGTCCTACGCAACGATATCCCCGATTCAACACTAGAAGTTGTATATCGGCAAATTGCAGACATCATTCTAGAACTTTCAGAGCATGATTTCGACCAGATAGGCTCATTATCTCTCAATGACGATGACACTTGGTCGATAGGCTCAGGGCCGTTGACACTCAATTCAAACGAATTATCAAGGTGTGGGAATGTGCATGTTGAGTCGAGGGTTTATTCCACGACATCGGACTATCTACTTGACATTGCAGAGCAAAACATCCTACATCTCGAAAAGCAGAGGAATAGTATCAGCAGTTCATCTGACGCACGGCGGAAATATACTGCTCGCCATTTGTTTCAGTCCGCCGCTCCCAGTTTCGTGTCAGGAAAATACAACCAAGGTCCCTTTAAGCTTTTCTGCGACGATTTCCGACCAGGAAACATCCTCGTCGATGATTCCTTCAAGATTACCGGCATCATCGACTGGGAATGGTGCTATGCGGCACCCTTTCAATTTACATACTCCCCGCCCCGCTGGTTATTATTAAAGGAGCCAGCGTATTGGAACTCTAATTCAGACAATGACCTTCTTGGCACTTACCTCTCGAAGCTTGAGATATTTCTACGCATCTTAGAGGAGCAGGAAAACCACCGGCAAGGTGTAACTGGCCATAGGGCGGACCCGAGCCTGTCGAGTCTGATGCGCAGGTCTTTAGTTGACAATACGTTTTGGTTCCACGAAGCTGCTAGAGACAGCTTTGCATTGGATCGAATATACTGGTCGCGGCTTGATTCGTTTTGCTTTGGTTCTATACGTGATAGATCTGACAGTATCTGCCGGGCAGATAATCACAAAGGACTAAACGCATTCGTTGATCGAAAGATGGAGCATCTCCGTCAATATAAGCTGGAGTTGGGTGTTGAAGAAAAATATGATGCAGGGGGTGATATAGGAGATCATAGAAATAGGCTGGAGCAAACTGGATTTTAGACAGATGATTCTCCACATCAAGGGATTCATATCTCGGTATTTTTACGAGCTGCTCTCCCTCTTACATTTATACTTGCTTCTACGTATATTATTGTACGGCGGCAGCTACAGTAAGCGGCTGGAGAACAATGGACAAAACATGCCTTCATTTAAAGCGGCAGGTTGGTCATCAGCATGATTATTGAAACAAGCATCGACAATCACAGTACTTATGCTATGATGTTGTTTTTGTTAGCTATAATTCGTCTCCTAATGGGAGAGGTAAGGCTCTTGATGTTGCGGATAGTGATGAGGTCGATATTCTCTACTCTGTCTAAAAATAATTACGTGAACTTTGATCACATATCCAGGTTATGCAATTTATGAAGAAGAGAATGATTACGGTATCATCAATAGTTGTAGCTGTGGCAGTCATTCCAAGTGTGAAGCTCATCCAAGGTGTCTGAAATTTGTCGGCTTTGTGAATGCTTCAAGTTATACGAACTGATGACACACCGAGTCGTCAATTTCCGTGTGTATTTTAAGGCAGTTATTATAAAAGACATTTGAGGTATATGAAACGATTGTTTCTGGAAGAACTTCAACGTGAAGCAACCTGTCTGTGAAGAAGCGTGAAAATTCCAAGTAGATAGTGTGAAAGGCGCTTAATGTGTATGTTCCAGCCCAACCATGAGTTTGGCCCGCCCGTGAGCCGGAACATGTATAATATAATCGCTCTCTGAGGGCTTTCAGGCTTAAAGCGCTAAAAACCTACTCTTGAACTAAAACAAAGAAACAAAGAAAGCTACATTCTAGCAAGTACCAAAATATATTCACCTTTACCCCTACAACTTGCTTCCACTGCACCATCATACAGCAGATGCACCAGACCACCAACGAAGAAGACTCAGCCACACTGAAGTAATGACCATTTCTTGACTTAAATAACTGAATAATGGCCCCAAACCATTCTTTTGATGGTGACAAACTCACTTCTCCCTACAGGTAAGTTTTAGAACTGCGCTGCTTTTGTGGTATCTTTATGCTTCCATTGCTTTACTAACGGGATAAAGCTGCTTGGTGTCAGGGGAATACTCCGACCTAACAATTACTTGCGGCAGTATGACCTGGAAAGTCCACCGGGTGATAATATGTCCAAGGTCGCCCGTCTTAAAATCAGCGTGCACACGCGGGTTCAAGGTATTGATTGTCCGCAACTGCCCAACGGATGATACTGACATACCCTCTACAGGAAGCTACCACTATGATTATAAATCTCAAAGACGACAACCCATTCGCAGTTAATCTCATGGTTGATTTCTTGTATACCGGCGACTACGTTGCCGACATCGATGCCGACGAGCCTCATAGGGCGACAAGAAGCAACCCAGACCATCCAAGCACAATAGGCAAATTGAGAACACATGCACAGCTATATTGCCTTGCGGATAAATACGATATCAAAGCACTACTCGAAGTGGCAAGACTAAAGTACCAAGGGTGCCTACAAAGTGGGAATGTTTTCAATGAATTTCTATCCTCTATCCCCGAAGTATATCTCCCGCAAGCGTCGAAAACTTTACGGACAGTCGCAATAACGTATGCACGAAAATACTCGACCGCGTCGTATTTCAAAAACAGAGAAGGATCTGAGCTTAAGAATGCTATAAAGGATACCCCGGAGTTTGGCTTTGATCTGCTAGAAGCTTTTATCACTGCTCCACTTCGAGGCAAATGCCGAAATTGTGGGCCAGATCAACCAGCTGAGAGTTTACAGGCCAGATGCGGACGTTGCAAGTTAGGTGGCACTACGGATACCTATTGAGCATCAGATGCAATCATACAAGGCTGCAGGCTGAACATCAAGATTGTCAAATACGAGCAGAACCCGTGCTATTTATGCTGTGATATTGTCCTTGTTGTCTATAATACCTACGCTAATGAGAGACCCCACGAGGCTTTTGATGCTCCGGATCGTGATGAGTCCGATGTTCTCTGCTTCCTGGCCAGAAGGGTCAAAAGACGCCACAGTAAGTGACACAGGACGCGTCTGCTTCACGATGGCATCATAGCAGCCAATGAGATCCTCCTCAAACAAGCCGCCTGGCACAGAAAACTGGTTCGCTTTGCCAAGTGAGATATCCAAAGCATCAACATCAAAGTGCAGCATCGTCGGCCCCAGATCCTTCTTCTCCAGAAATCCACGTAGTCGCCCCGCAAACTCCACCCTGCCACCATTCTCATCTCCCCATACCACGTCGAACCCAGCGTTCAGAACCCGTTGAAGCTCAACCTCATTCACATCCCGCAAGCCAACGTGCACAAGCTTCTCCCGAATATCCATCACCTCATGCCCCTGGACAGTCGCTACTATCCCCTTCCAGCACTCCCCAGCCAGCATAGCGATAGGCTGCGAGTCAAAATACCCGCTCACGACAGTATCGGGGGTATTATAGTCGTCATGTGCATCAAACCATATGCAGCCCAGCTTCTCTCCCGACTTGCGAGCTCTCATGGACCGATTATACCCAGCTGCCACGCCAATGGCAGCACTGCAGTTCCCGGATAAGACAATGGGAAAGGAGTTACTGTTGTGCGCCTCGGAAACGAGAGCTGAGGTGCGACGGAACAGCTCGAAGCTGCGGCCGATTTCTCCCTCGAACTCGTCAACTGGCTCAATCTCAATCTCTTTGACGGGTACGCCAAGGTCCTTTAACGCTTGTACGACGCCCAGCGACCGGATGAAATTTGGACCTGCTCCGACGCCACGGTTGTAGAACCCGACGTGGTACGGCGAAGATATGATAGTGATTGATTTAAGCATAGTTTGCGCCATCATTGGACGAGAGAGATGTGTCAGTCGTATTCAAATAGCTCTCATATTTGGAGTTTCCGTGGGATGGTGATGGTCGTCACTGACTCATTTCTTCGAACCATCTCGGAGGAATCTTATTCCGCCAAGCTATGGACAGCTGGTGGCACCAAGCATGTGTGCAGTGGCATATGCGGGGTAGAGTTTGGATTAGTTAACTCCATGAAGGTGAAGATAGGATAATCGTTAGCAAATCAATGTTAATGTCAGTGGCGACGTTAGTAAGGTTGTGGCTTTTGGTGTCGTCGGAAACAAAACCACCGTTCGGGCCGCAGCGTTAAGGTCACTGTTGATTTGTAGCCCTGTCGTCGAGCCAACAGTTGACCACGCCGAAAATCCGCACCACTGGTGCTTCCGTACTGAGACATTCGTTGTACCGTACCGAGGGGTTGGCTTCCCCAGAGTGGAGACCCGACGTACAGTACGGCGCCAAAAGTATTCATACGGGTCTGTGCTCAAATTGCAGTAAACGAGTGTCTTTTTGTATGTGAAAAAGCACAGACCCGTATGAATACTTATGGCGCCGTACTGTAGGTGGTGGGGAGCAAACGAGGACGTGAGACGGATGGCCGCTTCGGGGGGAGACAACGTGAAGGGTAGCTGGACTAAAACAAGCCATTCCGAACGGAAGGTTGGGTTGTGGACTCGCGGCTGCGTCTGTTTGTGTTGTGTACCACGGTGGTTGGCGCAGCATTGGTGTATGTGTTGTTCAGCAGGTGGTGTTCTAGACACAGGTCTCAGGATTCCCGAGGCAAGGATGGGAATTGTGTCCATTGAGTCTACCAGTCAGTAATATACCACTACTTATCAACTTATTGGTGGGCAAATTAACTAGTCTGTCAGTCCGCGCCGGTTCCTGGCGGCCCGCATATATTTGCCTCACGATGTACGATAATAATTACTCCTACCATTGCTGTACCCGCATACTAGGGATGCATTACGAGTCATTTTTAGGGATAGCTATTATCCAGAAGTCACGGTTTCTCTCTCTCCCCGGGCTTTCAACTTCTACTCCATTCGACATGCTACAGCATCTGCTTTCGGTTCTGACGTTGGAAGCGATATGTGTCAACGAGAATATAAGAAACTGCTGCATCAGTGAAACGTTTCAGCTTATAAAGCCCCGGAATAGGATGCTCTTCGTTGGGTTCTGCAGTACTTTCCTATGTGAGACATAAAACACAGGACGCACTCTGATCGTCATCTATCCCCCACACAAACGCATATCTATATCTCGGTGGTGACTTTTATTGATCATTCTGCTAAAAACAAACAGAAAACGCCATCCCCATAGGCAACATTCAAATATAATGCTACCCTGTTACCGCTTCTGTACGAGCTCGTCATCCTGCAGTTCTCATAGGTTTAGTATCTGTGGGCAAGACATTTCCCCATAGTTGCCATGAATTCAGTCTCTGTTGATCAAACATTGCTTAACCATCTATAAGTAAGATAAGTTCCCTTCTAGAAACCTTCCTCCCCTCTCTACCGGCCTGTAACCACCCCAATTCCTTAAGTCTACTCACCATGATCTTCTCCAAGAGTCTCGTTGCCCTCGCGGCATGCTTCCTTCCCCTCATCGTCAGTGCAACTGAGCTGAAGCTCCGGAATGCCGCTGCTACAAACGTCGCTGCGGACAGCTATATTGTTGTCTACAACGACATTGATGACTCGACCTTCGAGGCTGAGATGTTCAGCGTTAATTCGTTCCTGAACAAGCGTGATTTGAGCTTTAAGGGGCTGGGTCACCAATATAAGATGTCGAATTTCAAGGGCTACCAGATCGAGGCTGATATGGATACCGTCAACAGGCTTTCCCAATCGCCCCATGTTAGTTGGCCATCAAATTTGAAAAGACTCTCATAATTCTAACTTGTAATAGGTAGCATATGTTGACAAGGACGCAAAAGTCTCCGCCTATGACCTGTCCGTTCGCATTGGCGCGCCGTGGGGACTTGACCGTATTTCTCACCGCAACGGGACTTCTCCAGGGCTCGAGGAATATACCTATGATTCCAGTGCTGGCAAGGGTACCACTATCTACATTATTGACAGTGGCATCCACACCAACCACGTCGTATGTACTCATCCTCAGCGCCCCAACGTAATATCTCCCAGTCGCCCACTGACCGTTCTGTAGGAATTTGAGGGCCGCGCCAAATGGGGCACTAACTTCGTCGCCGGCTCGGTCGATGATGACGAGGATGGACATGGCACCCACGTTGCCGCTACCGCCGCTGGAAAGACCTTCGGTGTTGCCAGCAATGCCAACCTTGTCGCCGTCAAAGTCCTCGATGCCAACGGAGACGGCAGGACTTCCGATGTTCTCGCAGGCATGCAATGGGCCGCAGATGCCGCCGAATACAAGAACCAGACCGGGAAGTCAGTCATTAACATGTCCCTAGGTGCGGGTTACTCGGACGCCTTCAACAAAGCCACTGCCGCCATCATCGCTAGGGGAATTGTCGTCGTCGCTGCCGCCGGAAACGAAGACGCCAACGCCTCCGGTGTCTCACCTGCCTCAACCCCAGACGTCATCACCGTCGGCGCAACCTACAGGAATGACACTCGCGCCGAGTGGTCGAACTGGGGCGCCGCTCTTGACGTCTTTGCCCCGGGTGTTGACATCCTCTCCGCCTGGATCGGCAATACCACCGCCACCAAAACTATTTCGGGAACCAGCATGGCCTGCCCCCACGTCGCGGGCCTCGCGGCCTATTTCATTGGTTTGGAGACCAACGGAACCAGCACGCCGGCTAAGATCTCTGCAAAGATCAAGAAGGTCGCTACTAAGGGTGTTGTGGGCGATCTGAAGAACAGTGTCAACAACCTTGCTTATAACGATGATGGGTACTGAGCTGGACGTTGGCGAGAGGCGTGTAGTTAAGACATCAGGAGTAATAGGCATGGGTTGAGATTCAACTGCGCTGCAATTAGATACAGGGCCTTCTTGCATCATTTGCTATATAGCTTCGCGATACCAATGATATGCTCATAGAGATTTTGGAACTTTTCCGTCTCTACCAATAAGCCCTTCCTTCTCTAGCTTTGAATCAAGCTGAAGCGATTCATACCATGCACGTGATAGGTCGAATATCAGAGGGCTATAGATCAATAATATCGCGACAATCCAGGTCTTCGTCATGTTAAAAATCGATATATAATATGGAGAGTGAGACTTACAATGACAAAGTATCTACTCATTCGCCTTTGGAGAGGCCACCCATTCTCTTTGTTGCTGCTGAGACATAATAGTATTGTTCGTTTCGAAGTAAAAATCGAAACCCGGGTTCAAAGAGGCTGAGTGAGACGAAACAAGTATCATTGTATGTAGAATAAGAAATAAACATAAAGAAACGGGCAAAAAATCAGTTTGAAAATGGACGAATCCATAGGCACAGAGACAAACTCAAAGTGCAAGATTTAAGATGAGACGCAAAATTAAAGCCCGATGCTCAAAGCTTGAGAATCAAAATCCAAACTCCCTCAGCTGGTCATCAAGCCATTCCACATCCTCCTTCGAGTCTCCCGGACCGCCTGCCCAGTGTCCCCAGATGGATGGGAAGACCGCCAGCTTCCCAACGCCCTCGCGCATGAGCGAGACTTCGATTTCCGAGTCCTCAGGCCTATCATTAAGTTAGTCTAGCTCCTCATTCAGGAGGTAGGGGATCCGTCGACGTACGGGAAGTACAAGTCCGTCTTGCACGGTAGAACAAGAGCGTTGGCCCGTATGGCCTGCATGGCGGCCTTGAAGTCGCCATTATACGGCTCCTGCAGTGAGACGTCCGCAGTCTGCCAGGTGCGCAGCATAGTAAGCATATTCTCCGGATCTGCCATCAATTAGCCACACATCTCCATACACTTCAACCAAAAAAGAGCACAACTTACCCTTCGAAACCGCCCACTTCTCCCAAAACCCCACCAAAAAGTCTTCCAGATCCTTAAAACCCAACTTGCTCTCATAAACCTTCTCACGATAAAACGCCTGCGAAAAGCCCCACCCCGCATACCCCCTCCCAAACGCCCTCATTCCCACCTCCCACTCCTCCTTACTCCATTCCCCCCTTTCCCCACCATCACTTCCAGCACCGGCGGATCTCACCCCCTTCACCGCAAGCAGCGCGCTCTTCTGTCCCTCCAAAAACACCTTATTATGCGTCGCGCACCGTGCCGCGCCACAGAAGGGGATAATCACGTCCATGAACCCCGGATACTGCGTCGCCCACTGGAACGTCTGCGCAGCGCCCATGCTCCACCCCAGTACCGCGCGAAGATGCGTAATCCCCAGTCCTTTAGTGAGGAGTTCATGCTGGGCGCGTACATTATCGTACAAAGTGATTGCTGGGAACGGGCGTAGGTCGGAGTTGGACGGGGAAGTGGACTGTCCGTTTCCGAAGAGGGCAGGGATGATGATGCAGTATTTTTCTGGGGAGAGAGGACGGGACGAGCCGAGGAGCCAGATGTTGGAGCTGGTGAGGCCGGAGAACCAGGTTGGGTAGAGGATGGGGGGGAGGGAGGGGGAGCCGTGGATGGTGTAGGAGATTTGGGCGGAGGGTAGGATGGCGCCGGATTGGAGGGTGAAGTCGCCGAGGGGGAAGGTTTGGAGGGGGGGTTCGGGGGTGGGAGGGGAGATGGTCAGGTTGGAGATGTTGAGGTCGGCGGCGGTGAGTGTGGATTCGGACATGGTGGTGGTGGTGATGGGTTGATGAGGAGTTGGATGTGATATGTGATATTGATGAGGACAATGATAAAGATGAGGAAGGTGCCTGTGTGACTTGACCAAAACAACAAGAACGGGAGAGAAGTCCTCTTTATATATAAAAAATCTCACAAGAACCACCTACCTCATATCCTCTCACCTGACAAACCGCCTTCCCATTGAGGAAGCCCACAACTATTCCCAGCAAATCCAAGGACGCGCATCGCATCCATCATGAATAATGTCTTTCCCGCTACCCCTCACCCCTCCATCCAGTCACCATCCAGCACGACGCCATAAACACCTCCTCTCTCCCCTTTTCTCCAAAAATCACGGCATGTTTCCGGGCTCCCTCGGCCGATATGCCTACCATTCTGTGCATTTCTCATACCCCTCAAGGTAGAAAGGTGGGGATTTTCCAATTCCCATGTCTCTTTAAGGTTCGCTGACATGAGCAAAACGGACACCTTAGAGACCCTTTCCGCCGCTTAGTCCATCATCGGGTCCACTCTATGATAAGCGAACGGTCACCTTAGACGCCTCCCGCGCTGATTCACAGTCCGCGCTCCACTATTCATGGGATAGATATCAGAAATCCAGTGTACAAGACACGTAACTAAACTTCCACAGTTTGCACTAGGATATTGCGTAAGATAAAGACAATAAAACGTTGTGGTTGGCGGAAAAGATTTCTATATTTCCTCTAATTAAACAATATTACTAAATCACCCCCTCGAAAATATCATCTCATCTCCCTCTCCCCTCCCCGTCCATTTTTACCATCTAGTAAATATACAAGCTCCAGTCAATCGCCGCAACATCCGCATAGCACTGCACAATGTTCTCAGTCTCGTGCACCGATCCATCGCCCGCCGAGCACTCCGGCAGCAGCGTCACCTCCGCACAGCCAGCCGGCACGGCCTCTCCAGTGCGCAGCACATTCAGGGCAATCGCATCGCCGAACGTGAGCCGCTCGTTGCAGGCGACGTAGGTGGCCGCCTCAGGGGCAGTGAGATAGGTGACTGGGGAAGGGAAGCGCTCGAGGCCGACACCAGGCGTGCCGAGGCCGGCGTTGATGGAGACAGCGGTGCCGGGGGCGGGGGCAATTTGGATACCGTAGGGGTAGACGTTCTGCGGGGTATTAGTTTGAGTGTCCCTGTGCTTGCCCCAGTTGGATGTTTGGGTGGGATGGGAGGTGACATACAGGAGCAGCTCCGCCGCTGGACTGGACGGTACCGCGGTTGTAGCGGACGTCCTCGGCCGTGCCGTTGACGTAGAACTGGCGGCCTGGGTTCGTGGCGTCGTTCGGGACGAGGGCAGCGGCGCCCTGGCCGGCGCCGACGTGGACGGAGGTCACGACGTAGTTCTGGATGGAGGGGACGAGGTCGGCGCCGGTGACGTTGGCGACGAGGCGGAAGTTGGTGCTCTGGATCCACGGGGGGGCGAGGGGCTTGTCGAGCTGTGGGGCGGCGACGGCGGCGGAGGCGAAGGCCAGGATGGCGGTTGCGGCGGTGTAGTGCATGGTTGCGGTTGTGGTTTGCGGGGGTGGTGGAGGTGGGTGGGTGAGTGTGGGTTTAGGTGGTGGAGATGGTGATGCTGATGATGATGATGATGATGATGGTAGTGATGATGAGAGAGGGAAATTCAAAACAGAAGGAAGGGACAACCGTACTTATACACTTTCCCACTATAGCCACCGAGAAGCTTCTCTCACGATGCGACACCACCTACCTTTCCTGCCCTTCGGACGTACCTTGGCACCATCTCGTGTATGTCCGGTTCGCTTCGCAGCTTAAATGGATACGAGGTCGCTGGCGGCAACTAGCCTCATGATTACTTGTCGATCCCCGCGCGGCCGCCGGGATTTCGGCTAGTGCTGTAGAGTCCTGTTCATGCTACTCGAGGAGAGCACTCTATACCGGTATATTACAGCGCAGCGGTTGTGTCTCGCAGTACGAGCAAATCTTACTGTACTCCCCCGCCACTGTCGCCGTCAGCCACAATCTCTACCCGCCAACGCACGGTGAGTAGTCAGGTCCCTCGCGTCTATACGAGATCCTCTTGTCCATATTAAGGCGGTGCGCCGAGTGGATTTGTGGGGAAATGACAGTGACGGACGGCGGGTCCTAGGCGTGGCTGGGCATTTGTGTCGTCATGTTTCTTGTTTGTTTTGCTCTTTTTCGGCGGCACTTTCGGAGTCTGTTGTATGTTTATTTTTAGGTATTTTTAGGGACGGGCGGCGCGGATTAGGGTCGGATTAAGCTTCGCGTCAGCCGAGAGATGGGGATGGGGATGAGACGGGATTGGTAACGATGGGGATGGAGTGCCACCGCCACGGCAGTCACTGAATGTGGGCATTTGCAGGGGGGATACGGTTTTGTAAGCCATTGTAAACTTTTCCTCTATCTTCCCTCAGCGCTGTCAAATAATCACCACGACGCCTTCCAATATACTGCTCGACGACTAATCAACTTACATGAGCTCCGGGCAGTTAACATCGCCTTCCCCGAAGCCATCATCGTATCCCCTATCCCCGGTCTGTCAGCACGCAGCATCCGCAAATTACAGCACCTCGTATCATCCATTGATCCTCCCGGTTCTCTACTAACACCAATACAGCGCTGCAGGAACTCCGGTTCTATCATGGTGTCTGGGGATGGATAAGATCTTCATCCGCATTGGGAGTGTTACTCGTAGTTCTATTTTAACATACAAAAATCACCACCAAAGAGGCGGTGGAACCAGGGGAACCTTGTCTTGAAGAAGCATTGGTGTTGTTTTTGGGTCCCCTTGGAACCTTGTCTTGTATGCTGTAACTTGCTCTGTAAACCCTGTCTGCCTACCCCATATTTTCTCGTTCCTGACAGCGGCCCCAACTGAGACCCAATCAATCCCCAAAAGCTTCTATTCCAGTGTCGTACATCTCACTTCACTCCCTTCTAGCTCCTCAGCCGCAAACTAGAGACTACAATTACATTCACAGCCAAACAAACAGCACCAGCACCACCGACAAGAGATAGACATCATGTTCCGCCATGAGCAGAGATTCTACAGCTACTGTACGTCTATGTCCCCGAAAAAACCGGGTAAAGATACAGACAGAAACCCAAGGCCCCCAAGCCCAGCCGCCGTAACTCTACCGTTACTATATTTCCATTAATAAAAAAAACACCACAACACATAATACGCCAGTTTTCGCGTTTATACAACACGCGTATACCCTCCACCCCCCCAACCCCACCACGCCCCTTAGTGTACACCACCGCTTACTCGTCGTCGGTATCGGTGTCAGTATCGGTGTCGCTCGGGATATCACCCTCATCTTCCTCGCTATCGCTCTCTTCGTCCGAGGACTCCTCGGCCTTCTTCTTAGACTTCTTCTTCGGGGGGGCGCCGGTGATGCCGCCGGTCTTCATGGCTTGCATTTGGCCCGCGAGGGAATCTGGTTGTAGTTAGTTATCTGAACTGGCTAGGGGGCTTATGGGGTGAGGGGGAAAGAAGACATACCCTCATCCGGCTCGCTAATATCATCATCGTCATTCAATACCACTGCCTTGCTCGCATCCTCCACCACGAGCGTAACCTCCATCTTAGTATCGAAGCCTACGTAGCTATCACACACCAAGTGCATAACGAACGTGTACTGCCCCGCCTGCGGCGGCGCCTGGAACTGCGCCTTGAGGGTCTGCATGTTGAACGTCGGCTTCGCGGCATCAGTGAAGATGGGCTTATCAAAGGTGGTGAAGGTGAATGGCGGGACGGCCATCTTTCCCTGCTTGCTGTCGGTCAGGAACACGTGCCAGCGCGGGGAGTAGTCGCGGGCGTAGTACGGCGCGTACGCTAGAGGTGGCTGGACGGGCTTGTCCTCGTCGGATTTGGAGGTCTTCTTGGTGCGGCCGAGGATGAAATCGAGGTCGCCCTCATCGGGGTCGATGTCCTCGAGGTCGGTCTCGGTGACGGCAGGGACGTTGGCACTGCCGGGGGGGACGAAGCGGCCCTTGACGACGAGGGAGACGAGCGAGCCGGGTGTGATGTGCTTCTCTCCGACGACCTTGAAGAAGGCCTTGGAGACTTGGAGGTGCGGAAGTTGCAGCGCGACGTCCATGGAGGTCTTGAACTGGGCGTCGGTGAGGCCGGCGTCGGTGAGGAGTTTCGAGCGCTTGTTTATGGGCAGTGCCATGAATTGCTGGAGCGTGGTGTGGACCTTGGAGTCGCCGTCGATGGCCTTGACGATCTCGGGAGTGAAGTGTGGGAGTTGCAGGAGGGGCGATGCCTTTGGTGGTAGCGCCTGGATGAGGCTTTGCGTCACGGCGTATGATTGGAGGATGGGCTTCGTTGCGCCGAATGCGAGAGAAATTGCTGTGAAGCTCTGGTTAAGGGCGTGTGCGATCGGTGCGACCTCGAACTTCAGTTCGTCCAGGGCGTTGTCATCCAGTTCGATGCGGCCAAGGTAAGCCCAGATGAGAGCAAGTGTCTTTCTCCTAACTCCACCTTCGAGATCCTCCAGCTTCGTGCGGTCTTTGACGGTTAAGCCAGCGGCAAAGGGGCCAAATTCTCCGTCGGCAAGGATTCTCGACTCGAGTCTGCCGAGGCTAACTTCTGCCTTGTTGCCCTTCAGCACTCCATTGAATTCGACTCCAGAGCTAAGAGCGTAGACGACGTCGCCCTCGGCCATATCCTCCTCGTATTCCTTGAAAAGATTGTTTGCGCTCTCGATTAATACCTTCTCCTTCGACAGAGCTTGAGTTCCGTACCACCATTTTCCAACGAGATATGGTAATAAGACGCCCAAAAGGCCAGCGTATATTATTATGACGTATTTTCCATTGCCATCAGTGATAATAAATTGGGGCAGCGCAATGCCTATGCTAAAGCTTTGCTTTCCATCGGGGTGGCCGAATTGTTGGTAGTTGTTGCGGATATCCTCGTCAGTGAGTGCCTTGTAAGCCTTTGTGAGATCCACGAAGTAGTCATTGAGCATTTCGATAGTCTCGTTCTTTGCTGGGTCTGGCTTGATCTTGTCGGGATGGAACTTAAGAGACATGCGCTTGTAATGTGACCTGATCTCCTTCTCGGTGGCGGATTCCGAGACGCCTAAAATATCATACGGGTTCCAGATCTTGGTAATCGACCTGGCAGTGACATGGATAAGGTATGCCATGAACCCAATTAATGCCCATCCTAGAATAACGGTAACCATACGCTTCAGCTTTCGCTCTCGCCGTCTCTGCTTTTTGCGCTGTGCTTGTATGAGGTCGGCATGTTCGGGCTTGAAGTCGGACAGGATTCGAGGGGCAGTGGCGCCAGGGTCTGAGCTGGGCTTGAGGACGGAATAAGTCAAGGGGATAGTGACTATTGCCGTAACGGTGAGGACGAAGAAGGGGAAAAATTGCCCCTGTGAATGTTAGCAAAAATTAGGCGACGTCGCGCGAGAACTGGCATACCTGTTCATCGTAACTATAATCTGTCCCCGACATTTTGTCTGGGCGTCTGGCAGAGCGCCGTCAAGTGTTTGGTCTTGCGCGCAACCTTATGCAGCTTATAGGCCGACAAATCAGACACTTATAAGCTGTTATAAGAGCTTTTTGTCTAAGATTTATTCGTTCTTTGCAAAAGGAGTGTTGGGGATATGGAAGGCGAAAGTAGAAGATCCCCCCAGTTCACTGTTTTCTACCTTAATCGTCACACTTCAACCGTGTTCTGATCGAATTGACAAGGGGCTAAACATAAGACGACTAGTACAGATATGGCCTAGTGGAGTGGCCTGTCGCCAACCAACCCGAAGTTTAAAAGCTTCAGCCTCGTCCGCAAGGTTGAATCGAGTCAGACACGCGCCAACACGTCTTAATTTCCTTCCGAATTGCAGTGAATTGCAGTGAACTGAGATATACGTGTCTGTAACATCTTCAGTCTCTTTTCAAGAGCACAAGTCAAGAAAATATGAAGCGTACCTGAATTTCACGCCTAGTACTCGAGAATTTGAGAAAACAGAACAAGGCTGACAGGTCCAACCAACCCGAATAGAGCCTGTCCATGCATGACTAATCAAGATCTCCTCCCCGACCAAACTTACTCGTACCTTGCCCCATCACCAAGCGCTTAACAAACAAGAGGTAGGTCCATGTTGAGGACGACAACACCACCACAGCACTCACAGAACACTTGATCGACGTGTTCGCAACATGGCAAGCACTGGAGAGAAGCCCTTGGGCATCACAGCCCCATTATCGACCGCGCTCCCTACTGATGCTGAGAACCAAGCCAGCAGCGCTCTCATTGAAGAGTTGAAGAGGCAGAACAACTATGAGAGCGTCGTAGACACCCAGAAAAGGTATGCAGGCATCACCGACCTATATACCAGGTTCAGTGCCTTGTTTTCGCTACAGGCAGGCTAATGGGGTTGATGTAGGACCGAAGCCCTCAAGGCGTTACAGGCTATCACCGAGGAGTTCATCAAACAAGTCAGCAAAGAACAAGGTCTGCCAGACAGTGTTGCGAATTCTGCCGGTGGTAAGATCTTTACATATGGTAGTTTTCGATTAGGTGTGTTTGGACCTGGCTCCGATATTGATACCCTGGTTGTTGGCCCCAAACATGTTACTCGGGACGACTTCTTCAAGTACTTCCCAGACCTCCTGGTGAAGATGTCACCTCCTGGAGCGATCACAGATCTCACGCCCGTCGTGGACTCTTTCGTCCCCATCATCAAATTCGAATACGCAGGCATCAGCATCGATTTGATTTTCTCCCGCATCGCCGTTCTCAACCAGATACCCCAATCCCTCACCCTTCAAGATTCGAACCTCTTGCGAGGACTTGACGAGGCCGATCTACGCTCTCTCAACGGCACGCGTGTTACAGATGCAATTCTCGACCTAGTCCCCCAAAAGACAATCTTCAGGACCGCATTGCGTGGTATTAAGCTATGGGCACAGAGGCGCGCGATCTACGCAAACATCATCGGATTCCCTGGTGGTGTGGCCTGGGCTATGTTGGTTGCACGCGTTTGCCAACTCTATCCGAAGGCTACCTCTTCCACGGTTGTATTGAAATTCTTCCGCATTATGGAAAAATGGCAGTGGCCTACACCAGTCTTGCTGACACACATTGCGAGTGGCCCGCTGCAGGTCAAAGTGTGGAATCCACGCGTGAGTACTCATAGATTGCCTTGATATTGTGTATACTAAACACTTTACAGATTTACAAGCATGACAGTTTCCATCTGATGCCGATTATCACACCCGCATACCCTTCCATGTGTGCGACTCATAATATCACGAGGTCTACAAAGGAAATCATTCAACGAGAACTCAAGCGCGGAGGGAATATCACAGACCAAATCATGACAGGCAAGTTGCAATGGAAGGACCTGTTTGCGAAGCATACATTTTTCACTGAAGGCTACAAGTACTATCTTTCAGTTATCTCCGCCAGCACAACTAGGGAAGCGCAGAACATCTGGGGAGGATTGGTCGAGTCTAAAATCCGTCTTCTTGTCCTTTCACTCGAGGGTCACGACTCGATCGCCCTCGCCCACCCTTTCAACAAGGGTTCAGAACGTGTTCACGAGTGCCACAGTGACGAAGAGGTCGAAAAGGCAAAGAGTGGCAGTTTACAGTTCCTTGTTAAAGGCGAGCTTACTGCTTCTGAGAAGCCAGATGACAAGCCGAAAGAAGAGAACGCCGAGGACGTTAAGAATGAGAAGGGTGAAGATGTCAAGAAGGAGAACGATGAAGACGAAAAGAAGGAAGACGAGCCAAAGACAACCATGGTGTACACCACAACCTATTACATTGGTCTAGAGCTCAAGGAAGGCGCCCGCTCACTCGACTTGTCATACCAAGTCGATGATTTCAAATATAGGTGTACGAGCTGGGATAAGCACGACGATAGCCTAAACGCCCTGAACATAGTACACACGCGAAAGTAAGCCATGCCACCACCTCATCGTTACGGCCTTGTCATACTAACTCACTGATCTCAAAGTTGCGATCTACCCGATGACGTCTTCTCGCCAGGCGAAGTCAAGCCCACGCGCCCCGTTAAGAAGAAGACGGTCGTTAAGAAGCGCGCAGTTGCCGAAGTATGTCCAAACGCACCCTTCGTCCGGACTAACCCGCGGCCAAAAAAAACTCTACTCCTGGAACAAGACCATTCGTCTACCGTCTGGGAATCTGGGTACTGTGCCCCCTGTATCCGATGCTGACTTCTTACCTAGGAACCGAATGGCGCAGCGCCACCCCCGAAACGCCAGCAGACCTCCGTCGCAGCACAGGGCTGATCGTGAACGCCTCTCTTGATCATACACCCTATACGTTCAGGTGATACAGCCTACACCCATCCACGCACTACTTTGTATACGGTAAACCACCGACCTGATAACCCCAGTCCCAGCAAGCGCGCTCTCCAGTCATCACCACGTCGAGCAGCATTCCATCCAAATCCAGCGCAGATTCACGGATTCACAAAGGGCCAGATATATTCGGCCACACCCAGATAATTATACTAACACTAGGAACTGACCTACCTACCCAGCGTTCCGCACAACCACCCTCCTTGCTCCCCTTCCCGTTCATCTCGTAAAGCGAAGTTCTCTTTCTTCGGGCGATGGTCGTTTATGGGGCGGGGCGTACTGTAATTGCGCAAGCTGCGTGCGGGATGTACGAGCAGCGCGGACACGAATAGATGAAGCTGAATAATGGGCGCAGATGGGCGGTGATGATGCCGCCACTGCCTCCGCGTGGGGATGTGATGGCACGGAGCGGAGAGATAGCCTGTATGTAGCTATAATACAATCTAATTTAGGGACCACGGGTCTCGCTCCGTCCATATTCGTTTCATACATATATGTGTCTTCTCCTCCGTCGCGTATAGTATAACCACACCCCAGGCTTAGGATTCGTGATCACGTGTTATGCAGGTAGTGAGGCGAAGCCATTTTGGATCCTTCCGCCAACCATTCGGTCTGCCTTGCGCTGTTAATGTTCAGATGCTTCGGCTAATACGAAAATGACTTCTTCAGTGAGTTTCTCCTCTATCACCCCTCATGCATAGTTCTGCGATGGCCGAAGCTCTTGCCATTGTTGGCGTTGTCGCCAGCATAGTCCAGCTCCTTGACTTTGGTACAGCAGTCTTGTATCGTCTCAAAGAGTACCAGTCCAGCCTAGGGGAAGTTCCAAAGTCATTTCGTCAAATTAGCAAGGAGCTACCACTTTTACTCCATACTATCCAACAAATCCAAGATGCGATAGATGCTGGTTCTGTTGGGATCGAGACAAAGAAAGCTCTCCTACCCGTTATCAAGGGTTGCCTGGAACAACTTGAACTACTCCAAAGTATCCTTGTTAAAACGTTACCAAAAGCGGGTGACTCGTCCCTTGAAAAGGGCAAGAAGGCGATATCGAGCTTGGGACAAGACGGAAAAGTCGAGCGCATATTGAAGAACCTCCGGGGTTTTATCAGCTCCCTAACGTTTTACTACTCCGCTGCGTCATCGACCTTGCAACCCCTAAATGGTACCATGGCTTTGAAATTATACGTTAATACCTTAAGTTACTAACTTTTGAATTTAGATGCGAAGCTCATCAAAATTCGTCAGTGGCTGTCTCCACCAGATCCATCCGTTAACCATCAGAAATGGTGTAAACAACGACAAGAGGACACCGGGCTATGGTTTCTTAAGAACGAAGAGTATATCAAATGGAAGACGGATGCCGCATCTATCATCTGGCTGCATGGTATTCCAGGCTGCGGTAAAACCATTCTGAGTTCTACTATCATCGAGGATGTATTTCAACACTGCGTTAGTGACCCTGGAAAGGTGGTTGCATACTTCTACTTCGACTTCAAGGACGAAGAAAAGCAAAACCCGGAGCTAATGGTCCGGTCACTCATTTGCCAACTCTCACGGAAATGTGTGAAGATACCTACAAGCCTCGAGTTACTATTCTCTTCGTGCGACAATGGGAAACGATACCCGTCATTGGATTCTCAATTAAAGGCACTAGAGCAGATGATCCAGGAATACCCACAATGCTACATTATACTCGATGCCCTTGACGAGTGTAAAGATCGAGCTGAGTTGATGGATACCCTCAGTCAAATAACTAGTTGGCAGGTTGACAAATTGCACGTCTTGGTTACGAGCCGGAAGGAACGAGAGATTGAGACCTCACTGGAGAGTCTTGTACAGGGCCAAAACATCATTTGCCTTGAAAGCGGGCTAGTTGACGGCGATATACAGAAATACGTTCGTAAGAGGCTGCTCGATGATGCGAGTCTAAAAAAATGGCAAAAATATTCAGATGTTTACCGTGAGATTGAGGCTGCATTGATGAATGGGCCCCGTGGGATGTAAGTATAATACCTACGTGTCCCTGATGTCTGATATTGATTATATCAACAGGTTTCGATGGGCTGTTTGTCAGTTAGATGCGCTGGGAAAGTGCCGCAATCTGTCGCAGTTACGGCACTCCCTCAAGACCCTTCCACCAACGCTAAACGCGACATACGATCGGATCCTCTGCGCTATTAACGAGGAGGACTCCGAATATGCTGTTCGTATCTTGCGCTGGTTGGCATTCTCAAAAAGGCCACTTATGGTAGAAGAGATCTGTGAAGTGGTCGCTATTGATACTGACCGCGATCCAATGTTCAACAAGGAGGAGGTGCTTGAGGATCCATCAGACGTATTGGATATATGTTCCAGCCTCATTACTATAACCACATCTAACAGTATCAGCGAAGTTTCTTCCCTATCCTCGGAGTTCAGTTATGTGCCAAGTGGAAAGGTGGTGGTCGGATTAGCCCATTACTCAGTAAAGGAATATCTACTCTCTACACGGAGCCGTCAAATCCGACCAGAAAAGTATAGCATACAAGAAGTTACTTGCAATGGATTTCTTGCGATGAGCTGCCTTGGGTATCTTCTTCAATTTGATGAGTGTGGATTATTATCTGGCAGCGACGTCGAAGGCTCGAAGTTGGCTCAGTACGCTGCGAAGTTCTGGATAACCCATGCGCAAACAGCAGGAGAAAAAGGGGGGATATTAAGTCATCGTATTATGAGTTTCTTTTCAAAGCAAAACGGTGCCTATCTCAACTGGGCTAAAATGTTCGATCCAGATAGGCCTTGGAGAGGGCCAAAATTCACAAGGACGTTACAGGATGTTCCAACTCCGCTGTACTTCGCATCGGTTTCTGGCTTGACTGATATTGTAGAGCAACTACTCACCGCAGACGCCAACGTCAACGCACAAGGTGGAATGTACTGCAACGCACTCCAGGCGGCATCAGTTAGAGGCTATAACGAGATCATCGAGCTGCTACTAAGCAAGGGT
>KV455082.1:20656-76824 GCA_001662575.1 Pseudogymnoascus sp. 23342-1-I1
TGATGTTAACGCTCAGGGCGGAAAGTTCCGTAACGCACTCCAGGTAGCATCAGCTGAAGGCTACGATGAGATCGTTAAGCTGCTACTAAGCAAAGGTGCTGATGTTAACGCTCAGAGCGGAAAGTTCCGTAACGCACTCCAGGCAGCATCAGCTGAAGGCTACGATGAGATCGTTAAGCTGCTACTAAGCAAGGGTGCTGATGTTAACGCTCAGGGCGGAGAGTATGGCAACGCACTCCAGGCGGCATCAGTTAGAGGCTACGACGAGATCATCGAGCTGCTACTAAGCAAGGGTGCTGATGTTAACGCTCAGGGCGGAGAGTACGGCAACGCACTCCAGGCAGCATCAGCTAAAGGCTACGATGAGATCGTTAAGCTGCTACTAAGCAAGGGTGCTGATGTTAACGCTCAGGGCGGACGGTTTGGCAACGCACTCCAGGCAGCATTAGTTGATGGCTACGACGAGATCATCGAGCTGCTACTAAGCAAGGGTGCTGATGTTAACGCTCAGGGCGGAGAGTACGGCAACGCACTCCAGGCAGCATCAGCAAGAGGCTGTAACGAGATCACCGAGCTGCTACTAAGCAAGGGTGCTGATGTTAACGCTCAGGGCGGAAAGTTCGGCAACGCACTCCAGGTAGCATCAGCTGAAGGCTACGATGAGATCGTTAAGCTGCTACTAAGCAAAGGTGCTGATGTTAACGCTCAGGGCGGACGGTTTGGCAACGCACTCCAGGCAGCATCAGCCAAAGGCTACGATGAGATCGTTAAGCTGCTACTAAGCAAGGGTGCTAATGTTAACGCTCAGGGCGGAGAGTATGGCAACGCACTCCAGGCGGCATCAGTTAGAGGCTACGACGAGATCATCGAGCTGCTACTAAGCAAGGGTGCCGATGTTAACGATCAAGGCGTAGATTATAGCAGCGCGCTCTAGGCAGCAATAACTTATGGCTATAACGAGATTGCTGAGTTGCTGCGAAACAAGGGTGCCAAACTATATTCGGAAGTTCCAGAAACGATTACGAATAGTTATCCGGAGGAGGGGTCTCAACAAGGAACACCATAAGATATCGGCACTCACCTTCTATCCCCTCGCCTCCTATCAAAGCCACGAATATACGAATCTCCTTTCTACGCACAGCGGGCTTCTGTCTCTCCATAGGGGTGATGTTATGCTACTTAGTTATTCTTCTCACTTTTCGAATATATTTAAGCCCTTCAAGGTAATCTAGCAATAATATGTAGATACGAGATGGATATTACAGGAGTTGCCATTCTTCTCATATTTCCAAATATATTCTCTCGTCCTTATTTTAAAAAAAATATATTAATTCTTCTACCTTTCCAAACAAATATACCCTCCCTCCTTAAAAAACAATATCCCAACCAAAAACGGATTTTTATTTTTTTTGAAATAAAATATGTGTATATATATCTTCAGTATACGTATATATATATATTCAACACCACAACGATCCCATTCTATATGGAACATCTTTATACATACATACATACATACAAAACCACCCCCTCCCCCTCGTGTCAAAATAACATTACCCCCCTCCTCCCTCACATCAAAATCCCAACACCCCAAAAATGTTACAAACCCCCTACCCCCAGCTCCCCATCCCAAACACCATCCATCCATCCCATCAATCAATCAACCATCCCATAGCCCCCAAGAATTGCATCCATCATCCATCCCTTCATCCAATTCAAAACAATATGATTCCTCAAACCCCTCACCTACACCCCCCCATCAAACCCCCCCATCATCTCCATCCCCATCTCCCCCCCAAACCCCCCACCACCCATCCCCTCCCCTCCCCCCACACTCCCACTCCCCCCACCCCCATTCCCACCCCCCAACCCAATCCCCAGCCCCAAAAACGCCTCCTCCCCTCCCCCCCCCACATCCGGCGGCGCCATATTAAACGGCATAAACCACGCGCTCGTCTGCTGGTGATGCATCCATCCCTGCCCCGCCCCTCCCCCTCCCATTCCCTGCTGCCCCTGTCCCTGTCCCTGTCCCGGTCCCGGCTGCTGCTGCTGACCCTGCGACCCGCCCATCCCGGGATCCAAATCCATTCCGCCGATGGGACTCCAGATCCCCGCTCCCGCGCCGGGGGAGGGGGAGGGCCCACCGCGCGTGGGTGCCCCGGCGGGGGCGCCGTAGGCGTTGAAGACGAGGTGGGCGTCGAGGTTGGGCATTATGTCGGGGGGGAAGGGGGAGGGGTAGAAGGGGGTTGGGTTGTGGGGGAAGGCGGGGGAGGGGGTGTGGGGGTAGGCTTGTTGTTGTTGTTGTTGGTGCTGTGGTTGTTGGGTGTGGTGTTGTTGATGTTGGGGTTGGGGTTGGTGTGGTTGTTGGTGGTGGGGGAGGAGGTGTGGTGAGTGTGAGAGGGTGTGTGGCGACATTTGCTGTTGTTGCGCTTGTGCATGTTGTTGTGGGATGTTGAGGGGGTGAGGTTGTGGGCGGTGGGCGGTGTGTGGGCCTTGGTGGTGGGGGTGTGATGAGATTTGTGGTTGTGGTTGTGGTTGAGGTTGAGGTTGGGGCTGGGATACTGGTGGTGGAGGTTGTTGCTGCTGCTGCTGCGGGGGCTTCTTCTTACGTTTACTCTGTTTCGGGCCCTCCTGCACCGGCGCAACAGTAGCAGCAATCGGAATGCTATGCACGAACTCCTCCACAGTCCTCAGTCCCCCCTTCGGCTCCAACACCGCATCCTCACCACTCTCCCCACTCGGCCGTGCCGCCTCCTCGAAATCCCCTTGCGACACACCATGCGGGTACCGATCAAACCAATCGCCATACTGACTAACGACGTTCGCCTCGCCTGCATTCCCCCCGCGCTTAGCCGCAAACGCACACGCCTTGAAGTGCTTCTTGAGCTGCTCCGAGGTCCAGTGAAACACGCCCCACCCACGCTTCATCTTGGTGAGGTAGCGCACGTTGGTAGCGAGGTTGCGTTTCGCGAGATTGGCAACAGCCTCGTCTTTCGAGAAGGCGAGGGGCATTTGCGCCGTGCTGGAGAGGAAGGCGCAGTACCCCGCGAAGGGGGCAGTGAGGGGGTAGGCCTCGGCCGCGCGGAGGAGCTCGGAGATGCGCTGCGCGGCGATGGTGGCGGAGGCGGCGGTTGATTTGATGAATTCGGCTGGGGGTGCGGGACGTGGCGGCCCGGGTATCGAGCAGTGGACTGCGTTGTGGGCGAGGAGGAGCATGGTTTGTTGGATGGTGATGTGGAGGAAGAGGAATTGGTTGCCCAGCCCCTGCGTCTCGTGTGCGCTGAGGTTTGCGGGCGTGTACTGAAGCAGCTCGGGGAGAGAGCGCTCGAATGCCTCGGACTGAACGTGTAAGTCGGCGAACTCGGAGTCCTGGGCCCAGATGGGGGCAGGGTCCCGGTCGCGTCCGCCTTGGAAGTAGTATATTATTATGCGGCCCCAGAGTGCGATGGAGCGGATCGTGAAGGCGGCAACACCCATGTTGTCGCGGGCATTGGATAGCTCGCCGTCGCCCCCTGCTGACGGAAAGGGCACGTCGCCCTTCATATCCTCCGTCGGGCCTTCGATATCTAGCTGGAACAGATCTTCCTTAATCGGCAACTGTACCAAGATAGTCTCCTCCTTGATAAACATCGGCCTGTCTGTGCCAGACGAGTTAAACCGATCCATCAGGAAGCACGCCCACATAGTGCGGCGCCTGATCTCGCGATCCACGAAGCTTAGCCGCACACGCGAGTGCGGCTTGCACGGGTCATGCTCTAGGTCGCGGTGCAGCTGCAGCGCATAGGCCATGCGGATCGCCATGCCACCTAGCGCCCAGCTGCGTCCTCCGTAGCACGTCCCGAACTCGTGGAGACCCAGGAGAAGGAGACATGTTAAGATTGTAATATTGGGCCACTCGTAGCGCTTGAGAACTATGCTGCGAGCTTCAGCAGCCCAAGATTCACCGCGCAAAAAGGCGGGCTGAGAGTTGACTTTTGGATGTGTCGAGAATCGAGCGGAGACGGCGCAAACGGCCAGGATCAGAACTGGAGGGAGAGTATCGGCTCTGCTTTTGTTAGAACCTATGCTGAATATTGGGGGTTGGGATAAATCAGCACTTACTTGAGCTTGCGCATGTAGCTCGGTTTGTGGAGAACATGATACGCCTGTCCATACAGATTATCAAAGAAGACCTCAGCCAAATGCTCCTGTATCTCCTTCGACGGCAACGCATCCGCGCCCTCCACCAGAAGCTTCGTCTCCTCCGCCTCATGCGCCGCCAGCGACGCCGGCACCACCTCGCTACTCGTGCCCTTCGCTGACGTAGCCCATGCCTGCAGCTCCGACCCAAACGCCTCCTCCGCAGGCCTCTTCTTGGCACTCGCCGGCTTCGCCTGCGTCGTCCCTGGTATCGCGGGCTTGACCTGCGCCCTCACGACCGTCGCCGCGTCGTTCTCCTCCTTGGGTATAATCCGGATGATCCGCTCCTCCATGCGCTTCAGCCGCTTGTCCAGCATGGCCATGTAGTCTGTGCGCGGCGCCGCCTTGCGCGTCGTCACCTTGTACACGCACGGTATCCGGCTGCGCAGACAGTGCTTGCACGCCGGCTTCTCGCCCGAGCACCGGATCTTCTTGCGTCGACAGGCTATACACGCCAGCGGTAGCCGTTTGCGCTCCTTCCCTGCCTTGGTCTTCAGCTCCGTCCAGGCGGGCGTCTCGTTCTTGTCCTCCTTGGGCTTGCCTAGGTCAGTGCCATCTCCGGCGCCTGTGTCGGTGAGCCCGAACTCGTCGTAGGCGTCTGGCGCCGAGGTTCCGCGAGCACGACTGCCCTCAGGGCTCTCGCCGTCTGACATCGCCTGACTGCCATTGTGATCCGCCGACTCCTCCATCTTGGGAGTGGTTTCCTCGTTATCGCGCGCCTCTTGTATTATTTCTTCTGTGCCACTTCGTAGCGACGCATTTATATCTCCGTCGTCTTCAGACTTTGCCCCCGGTTGTCCATTGGTATCGAAACCCGGTAGGTCGTGGAAGGGGTATGTCACATCCATAAAAGACCCATTCCCCACCCCATTCATCTGTAGTTGCCCGTTCTCCATGGCTGCGGCGCTGCCAGCATTGGCCGTTGGCCGTCCAGATTTCTCGAGTCGAGACGGTGGTGGTCCAGTTGGGGCGCACATATACACCGGGGCTATGATGTTCGAAGTATAGCTCGTCGTGCTGAGATTGTGTAGATTCGACGGGTAGCCGGAGCCAGATTGATTCCTGGTGGGGCAACACTCGGTGCGGAACTATTCCAGCTTGATGACGCTCTGATGCCGTCGCGCTGTGTCTGGATCATGATAATTTTCGAAAAGTCATCGCCCACGCATTGGCGCAGTCTGAGTCTCGTCGAGGCGTCTGCGGCCGCAATGGTATGCGTTTGCCACTTGAGAATTGTTGAGATTGGAAGGCGGGTTCAGAGCAAACGGTAGTGGAGACCAAACGACGTCGTCATGTACAGGGCGCAAGGCTCTCTTTCTCCTCTGTCTCAGTCGGTGGGTATCCGGCTCGCTGTCTCCGTTTCTTCTCTATCTCCCTATGTGGACACACACAAGTCAGTCCTGGGTAAGATTCTACGCCGAATAGCGATAGAGATCGGTCATCTATTTGTTTAGCTTCTTGCATGGGCCGAGATCTTATAAATTGGGCAGTGGGTAAATCGGGCGGGCGGGATGAATTGGATTTGCAAGGGTATCCCCTCTCTCTGGGCCCCCTCGATAGGAGCGGGTCACACGTACCGGCGGTAGCAGCGTGGAAATAGGGCCGTAGGGGACTGACCTGTACGCATCTGGTAACAGAGCCGTGGCAGTGCGGAGGTTTTAGTGGGTTGGAGTAACCAAGTATAGAGTATAGTAGGGTAGTAGCAGAGTAGTAGTGGAGTATAGCGCAGTTTGCGACGCGTATATGTGCGTATAGTATGTGCGTATATGTGCGTAGTATATCTATATGTACAAGGAGGCCGAGAGGGAAAGAAACGGGAGAAGAAGAAGAAGAAGCAAATACAGCACTTGTATTGTATAGTATATTATCAGAAACAATAGTAGTATACAATATAGTATAATTGAGAGGTTTAACTGGGGGATAAATGTGATGAGGGATGAAGATGGGGTAGTGGTAGTGGTGCTGGTTGTTGAGTCGTGGTCGTCGCAGTAGTCGTCCCAGTAGTGCGCCTAGCCCGTCGTTGAAGGCGGAAGTTGCCACCACATCCCAGGAATACAGGTATCCCAGGTGTACTCTACACCCACTCTCCATCCCTTCTGTGCCGTTACATACGCTACTATCACTACCCTCAGTTACTATCATAGTAAGGATTTGCTTCGAGGCGTTTTGAGGCGTTACCACCCTGCTATACCAAACCCATCCAATACCATCTAATACCATTAACCTGTCTTGTCTATGTCTTGACCATGTTCTGCCCCCCATGTCAATGCCCATCATCATCCCGTTTTCACTTGCTTTGAGGTTATATTCGTGGGGATCTTCCGCACATGCTGAGGTCTAGAGCAACGTTGGCGTCGACGGGAGAACAAGCCACAATAGAACCGCCGTCGATACCCCTTCTCTTACAGTATACTATACGTAAAGCCGTTGAATGAAGCAAACTTCTTTCCTCGGCGGTCCCTCCCTCTGACTTGACTCTGTTTCTGACATGACTGACACACCGGTTAGACTTACCAACTTACTAGAAACGGAGTGCAGCATCCTGTGAATACGACCGTATAGCAAGCACCACGCAGCTGCCAGCGTCATCAAGTTGCATCCATCCCACGTTTCTATTCCACATTTACCCCTGCTGGGCCGGAGGTTAATATTCCAGCAGGGAATGGTGGAAAAGCTTGGAAGGTGCAGGGCAGGGACTGGAGGGAGGGTAGGGAGTGTAGGGAGACCAGGGAGAGCAGGGAGGGTAGGGAGAGCAGGAAGGGTAATCCCGTCCTTACAAATCACTGGATGTGCAGAGGTCAGTGGATCAGGTCGGCGTTTCAAGAACTTGAGCCCAGCGTTCGACGTTGTTGACAGGGCCGCAGGGAGTGGCATATCATTATCATCATCTCAGGATGTGTACAGCTGCACTGTACAGTCAGAGGCTGTACAACATGTTTGCCCGTCGTGGCTTCCACGCACATTATATGGCTTGATATTCGGTTGATATACCTTAGCAGGAGCGATCTTCAGAAGCTGTACTGTTCGTGCCTTCCCTGTTCTCCACATCGGAGCACGCTGCTCCAGTTTTGCACCCACCCCAGTGGGGTTGCGCTGTAACAAAATCCACATGGTGAGCGACAATTTCCAGAGCTCTGTCAGCACAGACGGTGCTACTCAGCGCTACTCTTCAAGGGGCTTCAAGACTAAACAGCAAAGTACAGTCCTGTTCTGTACGTAAAGAAGTTTGGAAATTGTTCTGGTGTCACTTCCCGTCTCTTCCCCCACTATAACGGGATGCTCCTAATACATCCCAGACATCCCAGACATCTCAACCGCCTTCACGCCACCCCGACCGTCACAAAGCAAAGCCCGACGACGGCGAATCATACACCGTGCTCGGAAGGCTGTCCCCTTTTGTCGCTGACATGCCACGGGAGCCAGGCAAGACTGGGAAGGTGGAAGAGAAACCAAGCGGGCTAGGATCACTATGATGTCTGAGCTTGTTTAGTAAGGGCTGATAGATGGTAGATTACTATTCACCTAGGTAATTACCAGCAACCCAGCAATTACCAGCCGTTAGAGAGTCAAATCACCGAGGGAGATACCTTTAATTCAACAGGGACCTTACTCGCGGACTACCCCGTAGCTGCTGCAGTGTACTATACTGTACCGCACTCTACTATACTATACTGCGCTCCACTAGAGCATGGTACCCCATCTGCACTGCCTCAGCTCACCGCACATCCGGCCTTCGATCATCATTTAGAGGTCTTCTAGTAGCATTTCTAGTACTGTTTCTAGTGCTGGTAACTCCTTATTTCCGCGCTTACGCTGTTCCAGAAACCCCACACAAACTTCCACGGCGGCTTCCACATCGAGAAGCACGTGAGACCCTTACATATGAAGCCACATCCCTATCCACTAGCTACAAGCCACATATTAGCCACATATATCAGGCGGAAATATGAGGCATGAACACTAGCCACATATACCAGCCACACCTGTGAAGTACCTTCGTACCCCGAGTTTTAGCCACACCTGGACCTGACTGAGGCTGGGGAGCTTTGACCATGTTTTATGACGACCTTAGCCTCACAGGAGGCTGACCAGAATACGGAACCATACAATATCCAGATACAGATTATACATAGAACTCACACCGAGAGCGTCCATACAAGTGCCCTACCACTTTGCAAACACCACTTGCACAGGAACCATGAGCGCAGAGAGCTCCTAAGCCGACAACACAGCTTGTTCAAACCACCAACACACCCGCCATGTCCGAAGTCGTGGCGGCCCAGCCAGCCCTCGAGCATGCAGGCCCCCCACTGACTCTCCTCCCCGTCGGCCTCAAAGAAGCCGCGCTGGACTCGCCCACCTTCCGCGCCACCGCCGTTCACTTCTCCGACCAAGTTGAGCTGGTGGAGCGTTGGCTCGACGCCTACGTTAAGTCGACTACGAAGCTGATCCACGATGTTGGCGCCCTCGAGGAGACAATCAACACCTTTCTTAGCCGCTCGTTGCCGCCTACCAACGTCTCCGAGGCCGTCTTCGACCATGATTATACTCTGCTTGCTATGCAGCGCTTCGGCGAGGGCTCGCGAGACTGGTGGTCCCAGTTCGTCGGCGGGGCGAAGCGCATGGAGACACTGATCGCGGAGCCCCTCAAGGCGTTTATGTCTGGCGAGCTGCGGAACTTCAAGGACGCACGGAGATACCTCGAGCAATCACAACGTGTATTCGACACGACACTTGCCCGGTACCTTGGCCAGTCCAAGACGAAAGAGCCATCCTCGCTGCGCGAGGACGCCTTCCAAGTCCACGAGACGCGCAAGGCCTACCTAAAAGCCTCGCTAGACTTCTGCCTCCTGGCACCACAGGTGCGCTTCACGCTCGACAAGCTACTCGTCAAGGTCTCAACGGAGCAATGGAAGGACATGAAGAAGTCGCGCGAGCTGGCCGGCGTGAACGCCACGCGCTGGAACGCCGAGATGGAGCGGATAAAGGGGTGGAGTCGGGAGATGGACTCCGGAGAAGGGGTGTTCCGCCGGGAGCTGCAGGCGGCGAGGAAGGAGATCGCGCAGACGGCTAGTGTGGCTGCGCAGCCGTCGAGGGAGCTGGAGGACTACAATCTGTCGACTGTGCCGTATATTGGCGCCAAGGGGCCGTCGCTGATTAATCTGCAGGCGAGCTCGATGTCGGAGAAGCAGGGGTGGCTGTGTCTGAGGGTTGTCTCGGGGAAGCCGGCGAGGACGACGTGGGTGAGGAGGTGGTTTTATGTGAAGAATGGGATTTTTGGGTGGCTTGTGCAGGGGTCGCAGAGTGGTGGTGTTGAGGAGAGTGAGAAAATTGGGGTTTTACTTTGCAATGTGAAGCCTGCTGTTAGTGGTAAGTTGAACTTTATTTATCTGATGTTGGATCAATGCTAACTAGTGTTTAGAGGACAGAAGGTTCTGTTTCGAGGTCAAGACTAAGAACGCAACGATCCTCCTACAGGCCGAAACACAAGGCGAGCTGATGGAGTGGCTCGAAGGCTTCGAAATCGCCAAGAACAACGCCATCAAGGCCAGCGCAGATGTATACTACTCCTCAACCGGCCTCGACCCAGCCTTCTCCATCACACCCCCATCAGTCCCCGAATTCGCAGCCAAGACCGAAGGCCACATGTCCACCACCGAAGAGTTCTCCGCCGCCCCCCTAGACCGCGGCAACACCCTCCCCATCCCCAGCTTCGAGATGAGCGGTGCTCCCCGCCCTAGCGTCGACGCCTCGGCAGCACGCCGCGGCGGACGTGAGGAAGGCGAGGGCGGCAGCGGCCGCGATCATGCCGCTCGCATCATCCAGAAACTCGATCTGCACCGCCGCGCGACTGGTGTCGGACAGGACGCAAATCCGCCCCCACCTACGCCGAACCCATCGTTTGGCGCGATTGGCGGCATCGGGAGTCTCATCTCGGCTAGCCATAATATACTGCCTGTGTATGCGACGCCTGTGCTCACGCAGTCGGGGACGCTGAAATCATTGCCCCCACCGAGCGAGTTCCACACTAACACGCTTGCGCCGTCGACGCTGGCGAACCCACCTGCGCCGACGAATCTGAGTAAGACGGCTGTGGTAGTTAGTGGGGAGCGAGGCATTGGGCTTGGGAAGAGCGATGCGAGTGGGAGCATGCCGAATGGGATTCTGGCCAATCTATGGGGAAGCAGTAATTGGGGGTATAACAACCGACTCGGTGCCGATCTTTCGGATCCGAGGAGCGTGACGAGGACGCCGTCGCCGAAACCGCCGGGCGAGGAGGAGAGTAAGATGGATGACAAACTTCTTGGTGCGCCGGGGACGGGGGCGGCTGTTAGTACTAATATTGAGACGGGGGTGAAGGCACAGCCGCCGTCGCCCCAGCATCGGAAGGCATTTAGTGTTGATACTATAGGGTCGGCGTCTCAGACTTCGAAGTCGGCGCAGGCGGCTCCTCAGGCTCAGCCAGTGAAGGCAGAGGAATTCCCTAGCAACTATCCCCTTGAGCTGAAGGCACAAGAGGCCCAGTTCCGGACGCTGTTTGCCGACGTGCCGAAGGAGGATAAGGTAGTTCTCGTCTTCCGCGCGACTTGGAATCCGAATGATCAACAGGAGTTCCCAGGGCGCGTTTATGTCACCCAGAAAGACATGTACTTCTACAGTAACCACCTTGGCCTCGTACTGATTACGAGTGCCTCATTGGACAATATCGATGAAGTGACAGCCGCACCAGGCAGAGACTGCGATTTCCTGTTCTTGCACCTGAAGGAGAGCGCCATCAGAGCGAAATACACTCGCATCACAATCAAGACCTTCCTCGAGCCCCTCCGCCTCCTCCAATCGCGCCTAAACTACCTCATCGAGGCCCACCAGCAGCAATCCACCAAGTCCCTCGAGGACATCATGACCGACCTCGTCAAGCTCGAGACCGACGCCCCACCCCCCAGCTCCAGCAACTCCAGCTGGGAAGACCTCTCCCTCCCGCAGCTCAACGAGCGCCGCGCCACCCGCCGCGACCGCGACCTCAAGCGCGCCATCCACGTCTCGCGCGGCACCACCCTCGAGGCGCCGCGGCCGGCGAAATTTCAACTCCCCGCCCACCCCGTCATCTACGAGCCGCCGGACATGCCCCACAAGTCCGTCGAGCGCATCTTCGAGACGAGCCCCAAGTCGCTCTTCCACGTCCTCTTTGGCGACAAGTCTGCTGTCTTCCAGCTGCTGTACCATGAGCGTCGGGCTCAGCGTATTGCACAGGGACCGTGGAGACCGGTTGAACGATCAGGGGACGCGCAGGGGCGTATGCAGCGCGATTTCTCGTTTCAGATCGATTACACGGATCTCTTCCGCCGGCAGCGGCAGGCGAACGTGGTTGACACCCAGGTCATCGACATCATGAACGACCACGTCTGCTACGTCGTCTCGGACTACAAGACGCCCTGGCACTTGCCGCACCACGCGGCCTTCAAGCTCGTAAAGAAAATCGTCATCACCCACGTCGCCAAGTCGCGCTGTAAACTCGCCATCTTCACCGCGGTGCAGTGGTCGCACGCGCCTGCTTTCTCGAAGGGTCTGGTTGAGCGCCAGGCTACGGATGATCTGGACCTCGATGCGCTTGACCTCGCGGACCTCGTCGCCGACCAGGTCCGTAAACTTGGTCCTTCGGCACGGACGCGCAAGGCTGTCCAGATCTTTGGGCATGTGGGGCAGCAGACTTCTGTATCCCTCTTCTCGTCTGCTGACGGGGCGCTCCCGACTCGCCACGCTATTAAGCAGCGGACGCTTGGCACGATATTGTGGGAGCGCACGTCGAGTTTCCTGGAGACGGCGGTGAGTGTGATAATGATGTGGACCTTTGCCCTACTCAAGAAGGCGTGGAGTGTCGCGAGCGCGAACTCGATACTGTTGAGTCTCCTGGCGCTGAGCGTGCTGGCGAACGTGTTCATGTCGGGCAAGGACGCGAGTGAGTGGTGGACGGAGCGGGGGGCGGCGAGGTACATGGCGAGGTTGGGGGTGGGACCAAATACGATGATGAGTAAGGCGGTGTTTATTGCGGATCTGGAGGATGCGGTGAAGGTTGGTGGGGAGAGGGAGGAGGCTAGTCCTTGGTATGTTTATCCCATTTTCTTTCTTCTACCCCCCCCATTTTGGTTTGTGCAACATACTGATGATGATAACAGCTACTCGACCTTCCTGGCCTTAACAAACACAACCGACCTCGACGCCCCCTTCTCCGCCTCCCACTCCCCGTCACACTCACACTCCTCTTACCCCCCCCACTCCTCCCTCACCACACGCTCCAAATCCTCCACCGCCTCCGCGCGACGCCTCTTAACAGCGCGCCAATCCCTCGCAACGCAGCGCTTCGATCTCCTCGTTGCCCTGCGCGTCGTGAACCGCGTCGAGCGCGCGGTCGTCCAGGCGGAGTGGGAGGAGTGGGTTAGAGGCGAGGGGGGGCGGTGCGAGGCGCTGAGACGGAGGGTGGGTAGTGGTGCTGGAGGGAAGGATGGGGAGGTGGGGAAGGAGGCGCTGGAGTGGATGTTTGGGGGGGAGGGGGGGGGGTATTGTGGGAGTTGTTGGAGGGAGGAGGAGGGGTTGGGGGGGTTTGTGTAAGTTTGGAGAGGAGAGGGTTGAAAGTGGGGGAGAAGTGATTTGTAGCGTTCGTGGCGTGGCGTTGGTTGAGCGGATTGGATATTATGGGGGGATAGAAGGGAGGGGGGGAGAGGGGGGGAGAGGTGTATTTTAGTGTAGGATGGATGCATGTATGGATGCATGTAGGGTTACCTGGGTGCAATACAGCTGTTATAAAGATCACTGTCACTTCCCGTAGATACTGCGGCACTTCGGGTCCGCCTCTTGGCTGTCCAAATGTCTATTGTATAGACACCGAGTTCTATCGTGTCCGGAAGCGGGCCTGCGAGTGAGGTACAGAAAAGCTTAAAGCTCCCAGCCGCTCCGGCATACCGGCTGGACGATATTGCCGACTGAGATACCGACAACAGTTTGACCGTTTCGGCGGCGTTTGCAATGGCAGAGTTCCACCTTGTTTTAGCTGATTATTAGTTGAAGTGGGGGGCTCACATCCAAGAGAAACTAATCCGTTCGGTGGCAGCCTCTTATGGGCTTGGAAGGATTTCGACGTGTGTGTTGGAATACGCATTGGGCCTGTTGGTGCCAGCCATGATTGACGCGCCAGAAGCGGTATATTTACTAAACGCCACTGGGGCCCACGTTATCCTCATATTCCCACATCACGTCCTACATCACATACACCACAGCAACCCCCCCTTGAAATAGCTGGTAGCAGGCGCCTCTCGACTACACACCTTTCCCTCTTATTTATCTCTCAAAGTCTCTTTCTTATCTATCTCATCTATCTCCTACATATTCTCCTATCTCCTTCTCGTCTCCCTCCTCTACTCCTATTCCATTCTCATTTACCTCTCCTTCTCCTTTCCCTTCCACTCTCTCTATCTCTCCGGGTCACAGAAGAGCTCAATGCAAGTACATGGGCTGGCCGGTCCACCAGCGCACTGCAAAAAAGAAGAGAAAGCTTGCTGCCCAGTGGAGCGGGGTGGACGGGCAATGCGGGGTTGAGATTGCTGTTGGTAAAAAGCTGTTGTCAGTCCATGCTGCCGTCACCAGTCAATTCCTGTCATCAACCCCTATTCCTCTTGTTCTCCCGCCCCCCTCATCTAAGTCACGCAGCTCCACGGCGTCCTCGCGCGACAGCATTAAAAAAGAAGCGGGCAGCAATTCCCCCTGGACGATCGATATCAAAGAGCTGGTATGTTACTGTTACTGTTAATCTAAGGGAGATCTTACTCTCCGTGGGCCGTCGGAGCATTAAATACGGCTGGGGTATCGGGGTTTGTCGGTTTCTTTCTCACAGCCATACCAAAATCACATCGGCCACATCTATCACATAAAATCAAATCAGACCAAAAAATATGTTCCCAAAATATCATTAAAGATTAAATCAGACTACTAAAAGCAGACTACCAAAAGCAGGTAAAAGCAGGGGGTATTATCCCAACCCCCCTACGCCCCCCCGTCGAACCCGCGACACTTAATACACCCATCAATACATCCCATCCACCATGCACATAATACCCACCCATCACCCATACCCAATACAGCACAAACCCAGCGGCAGCGAGCTCAGTCCCCACGAGCACACAAACTGCCTCCATCCTACCCCATTTTAAAGATTTTCCCACACTCGTACTTCGAGCATGCCTCCCCCACCCTCTCCGACGCAATAGCTCGTACTTCAAGCTACCGCCCTCCGTTCCTCTCTCTTCTACTGGGCTGTGCTGTGTCAGGTCGGATAAAAGCCGCCAGGGCTTGCTATCTATCCAGGGCTTTTTGCCGGTTTTGGGCTCATCTCGTCAAGAGGGGACCGGGATCTAGAATCGCGAGGACCAGCCCTAGCGCGCCATCCGCGGATGGCGCGGGTCATGGGGCCTGCTACGAGTCGTCGTCTAGGAGGACCCAGTCGGGGTCTTGGGGGATGAGGGTCCATGATGGGTCTGTGGGCCTGGTGGTGGTGGTGGTGCTGGTGGTGGGTGCCGTGGTGTTGTCCTTGCGGTCCGCTGGTCTGGTCATCACGGGGACCGGGAGGGGGACGGGGAATTGCGTGGGGAAGGACGCGTGTGTTGGTAAGGACTGGTGGTGTGGCCGCTGCTCGTTCTCCTTCTCCGCTGGCGGGGGGGCCTGGGCCGTGGTGAGGCGCAGGATCTCGGAGTCGTCTAGGAGGTAGGATTGTAGGAGGGGAGGCGTGGGGATTGTGAGGGGGTGACGCCGGGAGTTGTGCCGTTTTGTTTTTGGGGGGCGGGGGAGTGGCCTGGAAAGGGCACGCTGGAGGCTGGATGGGAGAGGTGGGAAATTGTCTCCGTCCTTGGTGTCCTGGTTGCTGCCTGTGGTAAAAACTCCAGACGCCGGTGCGGGGGGCTCCTCGCTGTCGCCGTCACGGATGGAATCGTACAAGATGCCAAGAGCGCGCAACGCCTGTGCTTGTATAAGCTCGTCTCCTTTGTCTTGTGTGCCTATGGCGACTGACATAGTGGAGTGGAGATGTGTTGTGGAGAGAGGTGAGGTGAGGTTGTGTAGTGGAGTGAGTGGATGAGTGTGGTGAAAGACTGAGAGAAGAGTGATGGGTGTAGAGTAGACGTGTACATGTATCTGCGTGACTAGGGATCGGTATAATCGATGTCCCCCCACAGGGCATACACGACGCCGAGCATACTGGCACAGAGACTTACGTCATCGTCTGCATCGCCCCCGAAGAGGCGGCACTGCTCATCCTCCTCCTCGCGCCGCACCTCGTGCGCCATCCACGCCAGCCAGCTGCGCTCGAGCGACTGTGGCTGTGCGCCGGGGAAGGTGGCCGATAGGGGGAGGAACGAGGCGTCGTAGGCCAGCGAGGCGCCCTCGAGGTACTCCTCGCGGGGGTCGACTTTGCGGGAGAGGGCGTGGCGTTTGCGGGCCCCGCGACGCATGCGGCGACGGTTTTTGGGGAAGGCGGCGGCGGGTGTGGTTGTTACTGGTATGACCATGTTTGCGTTTGCGGTTTCGAGTATAGGATAGGAAATAGATGTGTTTTCTTCGGCCCGAGAGATTGGTAGAAGGGTCGGGGATAACCCCGAAAGAAGGGAGGAAAGCTATCACTTTGCCAGTGGCAAGAGTGGAAAGTGTAGAGAGGAAGTGAGAAGAGAGAAGAGAGACGAGAGACGATGAAGCCAAGGAGATGTAGCAAACCTTTATAGATATGACGATAGCAATGACTCCCTTCCCGTCCTCCCGAGGAGTGCCTTTCTAGGCGTCCAGGAGTACGGCATTCTTGCCCCGCAAGAGTCACGGGTACTTACAACTAAATGGTGTATGAAGGTGTGAGTCGGTGATGCTATCAGGCGGCGTGATAGGCGTGGATTAGGCGTGGTAGGGCGTAGTAAAAGTGAGGGATGGCGAAGTATAGTGGGGGATGATGAGATGGGTGTGGGATGAGGCGTGATTGGGTGGGTTGGTGGTGGGTTGGTGGTGGGTGTAGTCGGAGGTTGGCATGTTTGACTCACAAGGGGAAGAGGTTGGTAGTCATTTGGCCCATGGGGAGTGTGACACAGCCACCCGACAAGGCAGAGAAACAGCCGTAATCCCGATGCGGCCGGGAAATGCAGGGTACAGATAGCAAATAGATGGGAATAGATGGGAATATACGGGATTCAAGGCTTTTTGCACATGATTATTTGAATTTTTACTGATTTTTGGAGTTTATTAGAGTATTATTGGAGTATTTTAGTCTTTTTCTAAGACTTTTCTATAGGTGTGACTTCATTGTGAGGCTCGTCCTGCAGGTGTCAGATATTCCAGGAGGTACGTACCTACGTAATTGTGCTGTAATCTTCAATGGAAAGTCTCATAGCCACGTGATACCCCACCAAAAGAGATCACGATGAAAATGTTGGATGTTGGATGACTAAGCTAGACTAAGCTAGACCCCAAAAATGCACGTGACTGTTAAAACTGCTTTCTGGAGAAAGTCAGTGCTTTCACAGAATCAACCGCACTAGACCCTGTTAGTGAAGGCGGTCACTGTCGGCAATTCGAGATAGCACCCCCAAAAAAGTTTTGGTGATACTGAGAAAGAACTACCGCGAAAGATACCAAGATCTCTTCCTGCCCCAACGACGGTGTGATGCCCGCCATTCAACAATCTTAGAGGCCTCCCACGGGCGCATTCCAATACCACCATGGCGACCTCCCTTGCGGCCCAGCTGTCGCAGATAGCCGCCACCTCCACCAAGTCGCTCGACCTCAAAGCGCAAAAGGCCGCCCACTCCAAGTCTCTGATCTTCGAGCCGCGCATCGCCGCCTCCCAGAGCTTCGATTCGCTATACACACTATGCCATGAGGGCTTTCAAGAGTTATGCCTGCTCGATGGCAGATTTATGGATTTCCAGCGCAGCATCTTTGGCGAGCAGAGCCTGCAGCAGGACAGGACGCAGATGACCGCCGATGAGAATGCGGAGCTGGATAAGAGGCTAGAGGCGTTCCTCGGCTTGGTGGGAGCGAGGTTACGGTTAAATCCAGCTATAAAGGCCGTTGAGTGGCTTGTTCGAAGATTTAGGTATGGGAATTCCCAAAAGAATAATCGCAAAATGGAGCTGAAGAACTGACCCCGTCGGATAGGATACACGAGTACAACACTGCATTTTTACTTACGACGTTCTTACCGTACCATACCCTCCCAGCATTTACAACACTTCTATCCATCCTTCCCGCAAAACTGCCTTCCCAATATAGATTCCTACATCCTTATGTTCGATCGTTAACCCACCCACCGCGACACGCGATCGTATTCGCAGCGACTAATGACCCCACCCTCTCGACTCTGCTAAATTCCTACGTCGTCAGGATATGCAATGCCCGCCAGAACTACCCTGCCCTCATCTCCTTCTGGGCGGGAGTCATGACCGAGGCAGTGAGCGGGATGTTGGATAAAGCACGCTCGGGTCGGGAGGCCGTGCAGGCCCAGAACCAGGAGGCAATCATCCTTCGTCTAGGCCCAACTCTGAATGAGGGATTGGCTATGAAGAAGGTTCCTGAATTCAGGATTGGTTGCTACATGCTGCTATCCATAATGGCATCAAAGGGCGGCTTGAATGACAAGCTCCTGACCGCCATGATGGAGGCTGTTGTTCTCGGCTGGACCACCGACACCTTTGTGCCAGGGCTCGTATGCCTATCGATTCTGGCGCAGCAGAGAGGAGCGAAGCAGATGACCAAGCGTGTCACCAGGGAGCTTCTGAAAGTGGACGGCCTTCCCGGGCTACTCCTTGAGATCTCCAAGACCCGCCGGATCGACAAACTCGCCAATGGTATTGTTCTTGCACTGGTTGACAGGCTGGGCAAGTCTGGAGACGCCACTGTTCTGCCATTAATCGGACACATTGTCCAGAATGAGCTATTGAGCGAGGCTCAGGGAACTGTGGTCGTCAAGTCGCTGCTCTTGGTTGCGTACAGAATTGATGAGGATATCGATCCTAAAGGACATGTTCGCCAGGATCTCGCAAGGGCTTTGACTACATTAGCAGAGGACCCCGGTCAACCTGGAGTCATTGCGCGGAAGGCTATGGAGGATGCCAGCGTTGATATCGACGAATTGGAACTGAAGCTTCAAGCGTCCATTCGTCCAAAGCTAATCCAATCGGCGCCAGATGGAGATGTTGAGATGGGAGACGCGGACGAGGCCGAGGAGAAGCCCGAAGACTTCCATGCTCTCCTTAAGCAGCTCCCAGACGATGACAGCTCGTTCCTGTCGCGCTCGGATGCGCCACCATTCAGCAACTTCAAGGATGTATTCCTGGCGGCATTGGCGACAAAAGATAATCTGGACGAGTTTGACCAGGCGTTGAAAACAGAGAAAACCCACGCAGTTAGGTACTTCAGCTTCTATAGTACCGTTTGGTGTGGTCCATACCCTGTTCTAGCGCGCACTGCTGCATTGGAGCGCGCTACCCAAAGCTTAAACGATGCTAGCAACGAGTCGCTAGACCTACAGGGTCTCATCCCATATGTTATCATTGCACTTGGAGATTCGGCGCTCAAGGTTAGGAGAGCAGCTTCCTCTTTGGCTCTTGGACTAGCCAACCGCTATCCAGCAGACGCGGATTTGAAGAAGGCTAAGGGCCTCAAGATTTGGGGCGAAAAAACTATTTATGGGCGAGGAAAGAGTGCCGCAAATGTTTCGTGGATGACAGCTGAGAATGCAGCGCGTCTGCTGAGGGACATCATTTGCCCCGGACTGGAGGAATGTGTCATCGATAAGAAGCACATTGTGTCAATCATCGAGAAGAGCCTGAATGGTCCAAAGGAATCGGTGGATTCACCCAAGAAGCAGACCGCGAAACACTCGCAGGCACTGCGCTTGGCGGTCTTGACAAACTTGGCTAGCCACGTTGTCTACACGCCGTTGTATGCCGCCAAGTATAGATTACTGCTTGCGCTCAACGAGGTTCGGGGAGTGTCTACCACTACCAGGACCAAGCTCCTGCTACCAGTGCTACAAAATCTGGCTGCGCTATCTTTCCAGGCCGTCAAGGAGAATTGCGATGCAGAGCAGGTTGATGTAACGGCGTACAACGATGAGGCCGTTGCAGTGGTAGTCCCCAATGACGAAGAGGGATTCCAGGTCTTGGCTTCTATTGCCCAGGGGGAGATCGTGCCAGGAGGGGAGGCACTTTGCGCCGCCGTCTTCAGGAGAATACGCAACATGTGGCCATCGTTGAAGGGAGACTCGAGACTCAACACCGCTCAGCTCCTCATGAACCTGTCGCAGCCGCCATCTGATGATGCGAGACACAGCGAGTTTGCACAGGCTGAGGCGATGGAGCTTCTGAGAAGCGTTGACCTTACAACCGACATTCTCCTCTCATTCCTCAACCAATTGCCAACAGCCGCACAGCTTGCAGACATGCCTCCAGCCACTAAGCGTCGCCGTGTTAGCCATGGAGAGATCGCAAAGACCCCTGTTCAGGATATGAAATCGCTCACCGGGGCAGTTCACAAGGTGTCTTTCGTTCTCCAGATGGTTGATAACTCGAACCCCGAGAAGCACGTTGCGCTCTTGCCAGGACTATTCAATGCCTTGGATGAGCTACAGCACTTCAAGTCTCAAGTTGGATCTGAGCTGGGATACCTCCAAGGTCTGGTGCTTAGCAGCTTGCTGTCAATAATGAAGGCGCACAAGACCGATCCGCGTCTCAAGTTAGACCGCTCCGCCGTCAGGGCCGACCTACTCGTGGACTGCGTGCAGAAGACTGCCAGTCCACAGGTCCAAAACGCAGCTCTCCTTCTGATTGCCAACCTCGCGAGCACCGCGCCCGAGCTGGTCCTTCACAGCGTCATGCCAATCTTCACGTTTATGGGCAGCTCGGTCCTTCGCCAGAACGACGAGTACTCTGCTCATGTTATTAAGCAGACCATCGCGGAGGTTATCCCCCCACTTATCGCTTCGCTGCGCAAGGAGAAAGGAGGACCTGTCACTGGTGCTGCGGAGCTCTTGTTGAGCTTCGTCGCTGCTTATGAGCATGTGCCTGCCCACAGGAGGAAGGGACTTTACACTTCGCTTGTGCAGACTTTGGGGCCTGAGGATTTCTTGTTCGCTGTTCTGGGTATGCTTGCTGATAAGTACGGCGCCACTGAGAGCATCAAGGCTTTCAGCGTCGATCTTGCATCCTCCTTCAGCGTGGACGTGCAACTCCAGACTGCCGTCAAGTACCTTGATCTCGCTGCGGACCTTCTGAAGCCAAAGCCGACAATCTCGGCCGTGCTTCTGGGCTCGTCTGAGTCGACTCCAACGGATGGAAACCGCTCGGCTCTTACGCAACTTACTCTGCTTCCTCACCTTCTGTCCGAGAAGAAGTTGATCGATCAGACCGCTAGACTTCTTCAGCGTGATGACATGGATGCGTCCAGGGTTCGTGAGCTATACTCCACACTGTTGGAGAACCTTCTCTCTCTTGCCGACCAAGTCAAGGCCGACAAGAAGCTACACAATGCCTGCGGCAACGTCCTAGAGCGCGTCCTTGGCCTCCTCTCTACCAGCGAATTCGTGAAGTCGGTCGAGACCCTCCTCGACAGGCCCAACGAGGAACTGCGCCGCAAGATCTTGCGCTCCCTCGAGGTCCGTGTCGACCAGGAGAAGCAATCCAACGTCGCAGCGAGACAAGCCATGCTGGCTTTCCTGCCGCAGCTCACGGCCATCATCCGCGAGTCGAACGATATCCTGTACAAGCACATCGCTGTCACTTGCGTAGACAAGATCTCGGAGAAGTATGGTAAGAAGGACCTGGACGCTGTTGCTGTTGCCGCGGAGACCATTGCGGGTGAGAAGTGCCTTGGGCAGGACGACGAGCGTCTCCAGGTCATGTCGCTGCTGTGCTTGGCGTCGCTTGTGGATATCCTCCGCGAGGGCATCGTTTCGGTGCTTCCTATCGCCATCCCGGCTGCTCTGCAGTACATGGCGAAGACAGTGGAGGAGGGTGGTCAGAACGACAAGCTGCACAATGCTGGTTACTCATTCATCAGTGCGCTTGTTGAGCATCTGCCTTATATGATCTCGGGGTCGTATCTCGATACTTTCCTGGTCATCTCTAATAAATCCGCCGAGGCGGAACTGGAGGTTGAGGCTGATGGGAGTCGTATTGCTTGCCTTGACTTGGCTGCTAAGCAGATCGATGCTAAGAACATGTTCACGGCGCTGCAGAAGAACTGGCCGATTGCTGCTGAATGCGGTACTATTGTAAGTTGTCATAAAATCCTCGATCTGGATCACACTAACATGACCAGGCACTACGCGAGTACCTCGATATCCTGAGCACCGCAATCGACAAGCACACCAAGGCCACCGTGACCAAGCACTCCCCCATCCTCTCCACCATCTTCCTTTCGGCATTCGACCTGCGCCGCCAATGGACCGTCTCCAACGCGGACATCTCCGAGGACGAAATCTCCGAGATCGAGAACCTCGTCAACTCGGTCGCCATCAAGATGATCTACAAGTTCAACGACTCGACCTTCCGCCCCATCTTCGCCAACCTCCTCGAGTGGGCCTCCACCGGCCTCCCCAAGAAAGACACCGCAGGCCGCCTCCTCCGCCTCCGCTCCATCTACTCATTCACCACCCTCTTCTTCACCCACCTCAAGTCCATCGTCACCTCCTACACCACCTACCTCCTCCCCTCCGCGCTCTCGGCGCTCTCGTCCGTCGACCCCGCCAACCCCGCCTCGCGCGCCCTCTGGTCCAACGCCCTGCACACCCTCGCCGCGGCCGCCGCCCACGACCAAGACGACTTCTTCCAAGCCCCCGCGCACTTCGACGTCCTCGCCCCGGCGCTGACATCGCAGCTCGCGCACGCCGCGACGCTGCCGCTGACCGCCGACCTCGTGCCTGCACTGGTCGAGCTCGCGGCCGTCGCGGACTCGGCGGACCACCACAAGGCGCTCAATGCGGCGATTATGAAGTCGCTGCGCGACGCGGCGCCGGCGGTGCGGCTGGCGGCGGTGAAGGCGGAGGAGGCGCTGACGGAACGCTTGGGTGAGGAGTGGTTGGCGCTGTTGCCGGAGATGTTGCCGTTTATTAGTGAGTTGCAGGAGGATGAGGATGAGGAGGTGGAGAGGGAGACGCATAGGTGGATTGTGAAGATTGAGGGGGTTTTAGGGGAGAGTTTGGATGCGATGTTGCAGTAGGTGGGCTGGGAGGTGGGGATGATGTTGGGAGGAAAATTGGAGCGCATGTGAGGGCGTTGGGTGGGTGTGTTGAGGCGTTTTTATGTTTGGGGTGTGTGTGTATTGGGTTGTTGGGGTGTATATATTTTGCAATGAGAAGATTTTGTGCGAAAGTTTATCAGAAGCGTTCTGCTATGTTGATTTTATGTGAATGTTGATTTTATTTCTGCTGTTCTCTCCTGCGGACTGTCCAAGGACAATGGCGTATAGAACAGCAGTAGAATTATAGAGGCTACACGTAAAATATCGAGTCAGGATTCCTCATCAACCCACCCACCCAGTCTACTAATACACCACACCTCCTTCCCCCCCTCCACCTAGATCATAGCACTAAACTTCCCATCCACCTCCTCCACCTTCGCAATCGACTTCTTATACCCCTCCTCCTCCTCCAACATATCCACATACGCCCTCAGCTTCGGGTACTTGTCCGCTGGCAACAGATTCCCCCTCCCCTTCGCCGCGATGAGCGGGAAACTAATCAGGATATCTGCAGCCGTCAGGTGCGAGCCGCATAGGTACTTCCCGCCTCCGGGTGAGGTCTTGATCTGCTCCTCGAGGAAGGAGAAGGTGGTTTCGAAGTTGGGGTCCAGGTAGTTGGACCTGATGGTCCCTGCGATGCGGGTGGTGATGGGGCGGATGAAGAAGGGGACGGGTGCGTTTTTGATGTCTGTTCTCCCATTAGTCTAATGCCTTCTTCTACTAATCGCGCGCGCAAGACAAAACATTTGGGGGAGGGGGGTGCACATACTCATCGAAACCAACAACACATTAAGCAACGGCATCAAGCTCCCCTCACAATAATGAAGCAGGTACTTATACCTCATCCACGCCTCCGTCTCCCCGCCCACCTGTCCCTCCCTCCCCTCCTGCCACCTCTGCGGCGCCAGCGTCGTCCCCCCGCCGAAATGCTCAGTCAGGTACTCGGCGATGAGCCCGCTCTCGGCGAGCACGACGTCGGGGCCGCCGTGCGGGGGTGTGATGGCTATGACGGGGGACTTGCCGAGGGGGTGGATGGCTTTGAGTTCTGGGGGGGCGAAATGGGTCTTGGGGTCGCGGTGGAAGACGGTTAGGGCGTAGGGGAGGGAGAGCTCGGTTAGGAGCCAGAGGATGCGTTGGGAGCGGGATTGTTCGAGCCTGGGGGGGGTTAGTGGGGGGGTAGATGGGGGAGGGAGGAGGAGGGGGGGGGGGGGGGGGGGGTACCAGTAGAGGGTTATTTGGGGGGTGGGGGTGGAGGGGGGCGCCGTGGTGGCGGGGGCGGTGGTTTCGTCGGCCATGGTGAGAAGGGGGTTGTATGGGTATTCAAAAAGGTTAAGGTTTGGGTATCTCGGGTTTGATGCGCGGAGGGTGGTTAAGGTTGTTTGGGAGGGGGTTATATATGGGGAGATATCAAAGGGTCTAGATGCGCCTTGAATTACTAAGGTTTGCGGCCGTTAGAAAGCACCTCGGCGTATATTTTTGGCCGCGACCATGGCGTGGCTCCTCTTCACAAGCTAGAGGCATCGGGAACGTATCCTTCCGGCGGTGACGTACTGGCGGCCGTAAGAGATTTGGGGATCGCTGCTATATTCGTGGTCGAGGGGTGGGAGATGACAAAGCTTCTATACTATTAATTGACTCGTGTATTTTCGGTTCTCTTACCTTCATAATCAAGTCCTCCGATTTTCCACCTAAAAATTCACATTGTTACAAAATCTCACCGTAAATAAAATTCCCATAAGATTATAGTTTTGCCTCGGGACCACTTTAGGCCCAGCCCCGATCCACCGGCCCGATAGTAATTCCGGTACAGCACTTTTAAATGTCACGTGATCACTAGCTTCAACGACGAGCCGCATCGCAACATCAACGACTTCAAGCACATCGTCAATCGAACATCCCACCATAAACAAGACCCGGCCAGCGCCAACAACCTTCAAAATGGCAGGCCCTCATGGTGCGTCCCCCTCCCCATCTCCCGCCCTGCTTGCCCTCCCCATTTCGGTGGCCAATTGCTAACACAGCCCCAGCATCCATCGACCCGGCGTACATCAAGTACAACAGTGCGTCCCCCATAACCCTCCCCTCCCGGCCGCAGCGGCGCAAGCTTTACGACAGCATACCGTCGATGAAAGAATATGTGTGAGAAGGGTGATTGAGTGGTGCTAACCCCGGCAGGCATGATTACAAACCGGCACAAGTACTTCCGCTGGACGAAGCGCACCGCACTCATCTCGTTCGCGTACATGGTCGCCTTCCCGGCGTTCGTTGGGTACGTGGGCTACGTGACAGAGGTGAGTTTTCTCCCCCTCCTTCGTGTCCTCTCCTTTCGCGTTGTTGCTCTTGCCGTAGAGGCGGTGCGGGGGGTTGGGGACGCGTTTGCAATGATGATGATGGTGATGGAGCTGACTGGTTGATAGGGCCAGCTGGAGTTTCGGGGGAAGAGGAAGGGGGATACGATTGTTGAGTTTTAGAGGGAGAGAGAGATGGGGGATTGTACATATCAGGGAATTGAAATGGGGATATTTTTGAAGATACGAGGATTGTGGCAGGCATTGTTGAGTGAATACTTGCTGAGTGAATACTAACTTCCCCCCTGTTTGGGAAAGTGTTCTAAAAGGGCTTGGGAGGGTCGAGGCAGCTGGTTTCGGACAACGAAAGAAACTTGGGCTTGAGACTGTCAGAGGAGATATTTTGAGAACAAAGAATATGTATAATACGGAAACGGGGCGTAGTCACACAAACTGGATTACGCATTGTCTTGTCAACCACTTGACTCAATCTAAAACGTCTCTAGTCAAATTTGCCATTCCAGACGAACTCAACAAAGAAACATAGCGTTTACAAATCCCCCCATAAAGCTAGGAGCCGCACAGTCTTGACTGCTGCATTTATTCACACCTGTCTTTCACACAAGAAATTGAAACTCGGATCACTTTAACACAGACCTATTTCACCTCACAAACAATTTCCACTTCGACGTTATGGACGACAAAGTTCTTAAGCCACGGCCCTGCCACTCCCACCGCCGCAACACTTCGCAAGGAAATCCAGTAGCCGATATTGGAAGTAACAGCCCAGGTATGCATACAAACACTGCCTTCATCTTGTCAAGCGTCGAGACATGCTAACCCATCAGGATCAGGTCTTCCAATTGGATACGGAGACCGCTCTTCGGAACGAGATTCTAGCGAAGGCACTACACTGTCGCAAGCAAGAAAGAGGCAACTCGAACCAGCATCTGCAGGAGATTTGTTATCTGCGAAGAGAACATGTGTGGCAGATCAATTATCGCCAGCTACACTGCTCTGGCAACAGCATATCAATACCGACGAGAACAACAATTTGGAGTCCGACAGCAGCATAAACGATAACTCAAACAAAATCCAACGATGTCAAGCGAAGTTGACACGGAAAAACTTAGCCCTACTTAACAAGATGACGACAGAAGAGGGGATAGGAGATGAATTGGAATCTGCGCTACTAAACTCCACTGTCCAAACTCCAACAACAAAGACCAAGACTACCTCGGCAACTATGTCTAGTTTCGCCAATAAAGCCTACGAAAACGGCATTCTGCTCCCCTTCGACTCTAAGCCACCAAATAATCTTAGCGAAATACACAAACGGGCTTCAAGTTCCCGCGGAACTGTTTCGCCTACAGTGTCCGAGTTTGGCAACTACGCTGGAGCTCTTCCAGTGGCAGCCAACGAGCTATCCAGGGGCAGCAAGGTTAGCAAGAACCTCCAGAGGGATTATGCCGATGATAAAAGCTACCAACCAGCCTTGAACCAGGCATTTTCAGGGTTCCCAAAAGATGTCGGTTTTAACAATGGCCTATCGCCACCCCAGCCTGACTTTATCGAGGGTCTTGTGGTGATGGAATTCAAACCATTTCCTATAAGACAAGTCAGCGGAGCGGTCCTCTACAAGGATAACCCCCTTTCTATAGCACTGCCTCATATATCCGGTGAGTATAAGGGGCCCGAGGCAAGCATGGAAAAGGCAAGGCTGCAATGCGCTTATAATGGGGCAGCGCTTGTCTACGCCCGGAACAAAGCTCTTGCACTCATTGGGAAGCCCGACCCTCTGGGCCATGCTAAAATCACAACTTTTGCTTCAAATGGCAATATTATTGACTTCTTCGTGCACTATGCTGCCCCAGGAGGCGATGGCACGCTCGAATATCACCAGTATCCGATTGGATCGTGCCTCTTGGCAAACTCTCCTCATGAATTTAAAAATGGTTGGAAGCAGCTTCGGAATCATCAAGACTACGCAAGAGAGCAGTCTTATGCCCTGAGGGATCAGCTTGTTAGCTACTGGGATGGGAGGGAGGGCATTGTGTCAATTCCTAGATCACGCGGCACCTGGGATCTCGACGACACTCGACAGGAGCCTTTGCATCAGACTCGAACTAGGCCAGAGGAGGAGATGCGAGAAGACGTTGAAGGGGTAGAGATAGAAAATATCAGTCGGCCAGTAAGGAGCACTGCTTGTTTTTGGGTTTGTGTATTCATTGGAATCATGGTGGCTCGGTCGAATGTGTGATAGGGGTTTCTCTGATCGCCGTAATCGCTTCTCTTGGCAGCGAGTCGACAGGAATATCACAAGGCAAAATACAGTATATAGAAATATAATAAGGTTAATTGGATTATCTAAATATCTCAACGTTCTACCTGATTTTTATAGGGGAGTAGCCTAAACCCTGAGTTTGACTACCTCCACGGCAGTTGGTCATCGATCCAACTTACTCGTAATTGTCGGGTATGGAGATACGCAGCCAAAATCGTGTGAGAATCTCCGACTTCCCCGAGAGTGTCTCATACCACACCAATCGGAGACCCCGACACCGACACTGGAAAGAACTGCTTTTCCAGGGCCAAAATTCAGCCGCCGTATCCAACGGTCCGTGTCCTCCTTCCGTTAAAAGTTACGGACAAGCAGGCCAACGGGATACCCCTGGGAAACGCTCCCAAAACAGGGCTGATTAGCCGGCAGATCTCTGAATTTCCCCAGAATCTCCATCCTTCAGCCCCATCACCACCAATCCCATCTTCTGTGGCTGAGGCAAAGCTTAATACGACCCTAACCGTGCCGCCCGCCCCCAACCTAAAATAAAAATACAACAAACTCCGAAAGTGCCAACAAGGAGAAAAGAGCAAATCAAACAACAACAGACATGACAGCAACTCAGAAGCTCGGCCCGCCCCCCCAGTGTCTCACTTTTCCTTGAGTCCCGTCCGAGTCTGACCTCCAGTAGAGAGCCGTTCCGTCTCTCGGATCAAAGCGATAGATCGTCAAAACGTTGAACATCGAAACAAAGCGATGTGCAGTGTTTATACAAACCTACTTTCATCAGCAACTTAGATCTAGCTATAGTAACCAAGTGATCCTTAACTCCAGTGCAACTTTCGAGGTCACTGTCCGCAATGGTCAAGTCTAACGTCGGTCCTGGTGTTGTAGACAGCCTAGTCCTCTCGCTTCCATACTGAACAAAGGATTCCTACAACCCCAGCTCCAATAAACACGCTCCCGAGCTATAGTTATCGTGCTGCATAATATGTTCATTGCTTACATAGAGTCCTTATCGCGTCAGGTGTCAGTACAGGTTTCATATATATGTCTAACAAATTTAAACTTAGAGGTGGGCGCATAAGCACCAACGTCTTTGTTTGTCATGGATTCAGCTCCTGCTGCGCCTCTTTTTCACGTCAATGATAGGGGAACTGCCTTGGCAAGCAGACCGAGCCGTGTTTTTACGTCAATCAGGGCAACTGGCCTAGCAAGCAAATTCAGCCGTGTTCTCTATTCGTTGACAGAGATCCAACTAGGAAGGAGCCTTACACTGTGGCACGAATGGAGAATACCTCAGGATGTTATGAAAATTAAGACATAGTAAGAATTTGAACGACTCGTGGGTGGATAAGTGAGGTGGAATCCGAGGAATATAAAAAGCAGGGCCATTCCCTCTTTACTCTCAGTCTCTCTACAACAGCAACACCAAGCCCTCGATACTTCGGATTCTCTCTATCCTACCTTGTCCACAGCAACCAACGCCTCGAATCAGCGTCCAAAACATCTCATTCCATCCTCGAAAGCTTCTCACGTATACCTTCACTCCAGTCGCTATCATGCAGCCCAACATCCTCCTCGTCGGCCTCACCCTCCTCGTTAGTATCGCACCGGCCATGGCAGTCAAAGCCGGTGAGCAAATGGTAAGAAAACCAATATATCCTACCCTAGGATTAGTATCTAGTACTGATTAGGGAAATCTCTAGGCTACTTCTGAGGTCTTTCAGAAGCGGGATGTATGCCCCAGCTTAAAGTGCACGGTCAGGGGCGATTGCACCAACCACGGCTGTGATAACGGCTGTAATACAAATGGACACTGTTGGCCCAACATCTACCCTTGCCCGCGTGGAGCAAAATGCTGGTAGTGGGGCTGAAGGGGGGGGAGTGATCGATTTTTACTCTATCGTCTTCCACCAGGAGAGACCTAGGCAAAGACCTAGGGAGGAGAAAGGTGCTCAAAGAAGTGGCGCGATCTTGTTGAGTGGTATGAGGAGTTGGAGTGCCTTTTGTAGTGCTTCTGTTGAAGAATGAAAACTGCGTTCTAGTCTTACTACAGACCTATCTTGCCTGTGATTCGTGTCAGGGTCAAGCTGAGGCATTCAAGGGCCTAATAGAACTGCTGTAGTTGTGAAGCTATTTAACGTCCCTCCATACGTAGAGGAGAATCCCAATTTTGGGTTTTTGATTGGGAAGGGCATTAAAATAGGGGCTACCCTACGTATTGTATGTGGTATCGAACGTTGGATCAAGAGACTCAAGCGAGCTGAAACTGAGGAATAGCCAGAATGTAAGGGGCTAGAAGGGAGCGGAATATGCCAGTTATAGTGAAACGAATCAAATGCTACTCATCCTCATAACTATGCAATGGCGAATGTAGTTACAATAGCTAGCTCATCCTTAAAGAGGTATCTAAGTTCGGCAGAGTAACAAGTAAATTCAACGGGGCATGCGCCATTAAACTGTCAGTCGTATTTTGTAGCAGATATGCGGTTTGTATAAGGACGATTACATGTATGTGTCTATCCGGGATACTCCCCTTTATTTCGTAAGACAAAACGCAGGTAGTTATCGTATACGAGCATGGGTTGATGGAACTAGACATATGCACAGTCAGCTTCCCCATGAGTGTCCATCGAATTACTCAAACAGAGTGCAATCCATAATTCGTTGATGGAACATTGATCCGATCACCATCACCTGACAGAGTGGCACATTAATATTGGCCGAAATGGCGGAATGGGTGGAGATGATATTTTTAAAGCTTCTCGGCGAGTACTCTCCTTTCTACTGCCTTGAGCAGGGAGAACTATCCCATCTCAAGCCCAGCATGACAACATGAATCAGTTAGACGCTCGCGTATACTTGTTTCTATATCAGAAGGTGATCAATTCGCCCTTTTCAGTAACACTACCGTTTTGGCACTGTCCATCAAAACTGCGCGCTACTACATTTGGTCGTAGGGAATTGGACGAGCTTCATTTATTGTATAATCTTACGTATTGATAACGGATTTAAATGTCGTTGGGGGAGGGGAAAACGCCGTCGTTCGCCGAGACCAACCTAACTTGGATGGGTGCACCACGCCAATACCAGAGGAATCCGACAGTCTATCCGAGAAATCGCCGACGCACCCTCCATTCTATGAAAAATGTCCATACAGGTAGGATATTGTGTTTTCCCTGCGAAATATAATAGTCATAATGAGGAAGCTTTTAAATCGGTGCCTTTCCACATCTAGTTATACTACCCCGTAGTTATCAACTGCTTGCCAAAGAGGCCTATCATCTGCATTATTCCACAGCATATTTACGATACATAATTTACATAATCCTATATCATGGATGATGAGCAACATCCCATGGAGCGGTGTTCATCGCCGGCACATACGCCTGGTTCTTCTCCAGACGAAGGAGCAAAGCCCCCCAAGCCTAGAAAACCTAAATCTCATGGCCGGAGAAGAGCAGCAATGGCCTGCCGCGGCTGTAGGTCGAGGAAAGTGAGGTGCGATGTAGCGGAGCATGGCGTTCCTTGCTGCAATTGCAAACTTGACAAGAAAGAGTGTTTGATTCCTGAGCGTCGGAAGAAGCAATATGATGTCAATCCTCTTTACCACCCCCTTGGTCCGATTTCGTCCATTTCTAGCGACTGGCCGCCTCAATTGGAACGCCCTGGTGCAAATCATCTTTTAGAGTTTATTCGGCATCAGCACCTAAACTTACCGTCTCCAATCGATGGACAGGCCCAATTTGCGGCGACCAGGCATGCGGACCACGACGGAAACTGGCATCTCGGATCATTACCGGCGAAAAAGCCGAGCTTTCCAATGCCCGAAGATCCGGAACTTTCTCGATGGTTAAAGATGATGCCGCCTCACATAGTTGAAAAGTTCCGGCTACACTTCCAAAACACGGGCGAAAGCGGAAGAGGCGTAGAACGAGGTACCTTGAAACCGGATTCTACAACCTTGAGTAGAGTTCAACAGGCAATGGACACCTTGCAGGATGTGATGACTATTTTCAAATCTACAAATCCTGGTGAGGAATTACTTTCTCCGCCACCTGACAGTATATTTCAAGCTGGAACGGGTGAGGCGGACGACAATTCGTCACTTGGTTACGGAGGCTTTAAAATTGCTACTTCCTACCCTCTTTCGGATACCCCAACTACGGAGAATGACTGTGATGACTGGGACGAAGAGCTGATGGCAGAACTGTTTTACACGCACATGGGCCAGGAGCCTGTTTCAGGAACGGCGAATTTAAAACCATATGTAGATAGTCAATAGATTTCAATAATATTCTTCTGTTCTGAGGATAGAGCTCCTGTGCATACATCCCACCGAAACATACCCTCGACGATATGAGAAGAAAGTCCAATCCTCCGGCCTACACATATGATTTCCTCGCTCGATGTTGTACGGCAATTGACGGCGCGCCGAAATTCGTAGTTATGCTCCGTGAATTGTCCGGATGACGATGCGCTGCGTGGTCGGATGCCTTAATGATGAAAATCGTCTAGTAACCAAGAGCCAATTGGGTCTGCCGAGCCCCAGAAGCTTTCTAGCTGCTGGTATCCATATGCCCCGTCCATAAACATTGGAAATTCCGAGGGCGATGCTTCAAATAAGTTTTGGGAAGTTCCCTCGAGCAGCCTAATCTCTGGCAGTTGTTCTGCCTGTACACTGAGCTGCTCATGCTGTCGCAGGCCAGTCGCGACCGGCCCCCTGTCAGCAGCCGCAAATTGATCTCCTCCGCTTCCTGCCCTATATTCTGGGATTTCTGCCCTCATGTCACACAGATACCCCATGTTGCAGCGACTTGCGTCGAAATCGTTAAAGAATAGGAGGGAGCTTGTCGGAATGCACGCGGGAGGCTCATTATATAGCGACAATCGTAAAACAGCTTTCCTAGCCTCGGGGAGTGCTCGTAGAGCCCCGTTCGATGATCCCCACCTCTTAGAGAGCAGCTCAAGTGACATCCGGATGGTTTTGAAGTTTTCCTCTGCCGCATTACCTAGTGACCTGTATCGGTATCCGGAAAGCTGTGAGAGCCCGGCAGAAAGAGCGTAAAACGCGAATACTGGCCCGAGATGGCGAATTTCATCCCTTGCAATAAACTCTTCGTAGATGCTCGCAATAAACGATGAAGCAATAAGAGACACTGTAGATGGAATACATCCAGCAACAGGTCCGCGATTGAGGATAACTAAGATGACGAAGTATGGCACAAGGAGTTGTCGTGCCTCAAAATTATATGAGCCAATGGAGTCTTTTGGGCCTTTGTGGAGTACGTGAAATTCTGTAGGAAGCTCTTTGACCCATCGATACAGCGCGTTCTCGAGATCCTGTCGCCGTGACGGTGTCAGGCATTTTCGCCGATAACACTCGGCAACATCTCCGAGTAGTTGACAAATCGAGACATAGGCGACAAATAGGCGGGCTTTTGGCCCCTGTGTGGGGAAATCTTCGACAGAGGGAGGACGGACATCACTGTCTTCTAGGTTAATTGTTCGAGGCCGCCCCAGACCAATAGATATGATACTATCTCGACACTATAAAAGAGTGTCAGTAGCCCAAATCTATCCTGTATGATTGGGAAAATAGACAAACTCACCACAAGACTCCACCATAGCCTTCGCCTAGACATTTGATCCTTTTTATTCGCCGAGGACGGCTCCCTATGTAATCCAACTTGATACGCCATCCCGACCGCAATGCGCACCCAGAACCCACTCGTATCAGTCGATATTTGTTCTGGCCCGGTTGGGTTCCACCACTGAAGCAAGCAAAGTGATATAATAGAGAACATTATATTCTTCTCATGGCCAGAAAAGAAAAGTGCTCGAGCCCTCCGATAAAATTCCTGTGACGATGCATACACAAGGGTATTAGATGTTACCCGGCTGCCTGCGAGTAATACTGCTTGTAGTAATAAGAGTGAAGGCTGGGAGCCATCCGTCTCTTCAAGCCAACAGCGCTCGACGATCGGCGTCCATGGCGAGCACAACTCCATATACTTATCAATGAGGCTTTCTCGAGTGGCCCGTGGTGGAAGATCAAATGCTTTTTGTAGGTGGAGTATTTGAAGGTCAACTTCCGATAACCCAGTATTTGTAACAGGAGCGGCCTCTACTGCCATACTTTCATTGAATGGTATATTACCCCCAAGATATTCGCTGCGACCAAGGTAGCTCTCCCCACTGGGAGTCGGACGTGCATTATCTGTTTCCTGAGGCAGTTGGCCCAAAGCTATCGTATGCACGCTTCTTTCAGTTCTCGTTACTGGGGTGAGTACTCGAGCTGGCGTTTCTCGGGTGTTTGACTGTCTTGAAACAGACGGGGTTCTAGGCCTCCACGTATTATTTTGAGGCGCAGGATGGATATCCTCTTGTTCGTGAGTCTCTAAAATAGATTGAGGAAATGCCCGTGTCTGAGAAGTCGTGGGGGCCGGCGGAGGGGAAGGACTAATAGAGTAGTGTTTGCGTTTCCGTTGGTGCGGCCTACGATTTTAACAATGAGCGGCGCAGTTTAAGAGAATCATCCTACATACCTGCATCTAAGATCCCCTAACTCGCAATTTGTACATGGCTGTTTCCCTGATGCAAGATCGCATTTAACCTAATAAGCATTAATAGCTACTTTAATCCACTGTCATTCCCCGTCCTGCCTGAAGCCATGTTCTCCGATGCTCAGCTGAGGGATTGTGATATTAAGACATACCTTTTTTTTATGACATAGAATACAGGCCTGTGCTGATCTGCCTAATTGTGACATTTTTCTTACGGTAAACGTCGGCGACTCGATACTGTCTATGAGGTTGTGGTGTTATGTTGATGTTCCCCGCACTCGGCTATAATCCGGAGATGGGCGGCGCGTTTCGGCCACGTGCAGATCTTCCCACCCGGGGTGTCAAATCCGGGGTATGGGGTCCGGGGAAAGCCCTAGGCCTGCCTTGGGCTGGCTATGGTGACTATAAAGACGTCAGGGTACTCTATTTTCTAGTCGTATATCCATCTAGTACTATGTTCGTGCTACGGATCCTCGCTGCCAAAAAAAATAACTTCTTGTAATGTTGAACTTCCGTGCGAAGGCTGATGCATTGGAGCAAGAAGGTGTATATATTGGGGGTTGGGGATTTCCAAATGTCCTGAGACCTTCTAAAAACAAAGAAGGTCAATATGGTAAGTTTTCTTTAGTTATCAACAAAAAAAATCAATTAATGGCCCTGGTAGACACATCCGAGGATCGTATTGAGCGGCTTAACACCATAGAGCCGGATTGGGAAGCCAAAGAAGAGAGAGCTCTTGTCCGCAAATTAGACATGCGAGTTCTGTTCCCTTGCGGTAAGCATCCGCTATATATTTATTTTCGTATACTTTCGCTTACTACATGGCCAGTTGTTATTTATGTGCTGGCATATCTTGATCGGTCCAATCTTGGAAATGTCAAAATTCTCCAGAAAGGGGAAGCCGACTCTCTAGAAATCAGTCTGAATCTCGCAAATGGTGAATTTAATTGGGTATGTTATTGTTTATTCTGTATCTTGGATAATGGCTAATCAATAGGCCGTATCCATTGCATACTTCACGGTTACGGCGATGCTGATTCCAGCTACTCTCTTGCTGAAAAAGTTATCCGCTAAGATATTCTTCCCTATTTGCATGGTTTTATGTAAGGGAACCATACCCCATTCATACGAATAGTTGATCTAATTTCTACCAGGGGGGACAATCGTTATGAGTATGAGCGCCTGCACCAATTCTGCAGGATTGTACGCAGCCCGGTTCTTCCTCGGGGTCCCAGAATCAGGAGTAATAACCTGTGGGATAATGTTCTTCAGCTTCTGGGTAGATATTTTCAACGGTCCATATAATGAGAATTTTGCTAACTCAACTAAGTATAAACCGAGTGAGCGTGCTATTCGAATAGGCATATTCTACAGTTCGAATTCGATTGCTCAAGCAATTTCCGGATTTCTCGCAGTCGGAATTAATCATGTAAATATATTATAACAATTAAGAAGATAGCGCTAATACCTGACAGTTAAACAGCCACGGAGGCCTGAAATCATGGCAGTGGGTCTTTATAATCGAAGGCGCTATGTCGATATTCTGCGCTATACCCATATATTTCATACTGTTAACGTTTCCAGAGGATTCAACTGCTTTGTCCGATAGAGGTATGCCTAGTTCTACCTTGATTATTACACAAAGGCTTACTTTACCAGAGCGATACATTGCTATCAATAGGTTTGGAAGGGGAAGCACCCGTAAAACGGACGTTTCTTGGGATACGATGGCATTTTTGAGGTACTTCAGCTCGTATGCGAATTTACTGTTGATTTTTGCTAAACTTATTATATAGGATTATGGCTCGCCCATCAACCTATGCTTTCTTTCTAAGTTACATATGCATCGCGATTGCGGCAGTTGCACAAGCAACCTTTTTACCAACAATCCTTGGATCGGTGAGCTTCGGTTTCCCTGACTCAAACATGTACTAGCTAACCCTCACAGTTGATGAAATTTGGAACCGAGAAAGCCAATATCTATACCGCCATTGTGAATATCGTGGCGGTTCCGCTATATTGGACCTATCCTCTTCACTCGGACTGGACGAGAGAACGAATGTGGCATTTCATTGTCCCAGTTGCAGCTTCTATTCCATGTTACGCTGTGTGGACTTACGCTGGCTCACACCCGCACGACACTACTATTAGCTATATCTCTATGTACGGAATGGCCTTCCTTGGACAACTATTACTTGTCGCACAGCCGGTATTGCTATCGTATCGTAGCTCCACACTATACGGTGCCGCTGAGCAAGCTGTTGGGACTTCGACAGCTGTTGCGTCCCTGTCCATAGCGAGTATCATCGCACCACAAGTACGCCTCGATTTCATATAATTTGCAATATTGTATGCATCACCTACTAACAACTTAATAGATGTATCCTAACAGCGATGCGCCATACTACCTCAAAGGTTTTACTGCCACTGTATCCCTATTGGCAGCTAGCATTATTATCTATACTACGATCCCCTTTTTCCTCCAACTCGAAGCAAGCCAACGCAAGAAAAAGACAGGTCACGCATTACCATTACAGAGTTTGGAGGACTCAGAGAACAGTCAAGTGTCTGCTGCGGCGATGGCAGAATTGCACCAGATGAATCAACTTCACGAGGGCGCAGATTTTCTGAAACCAGAAGCTGCCCATAAAGAAGCTGTTTAGTAACATCAGCTACAGCTACAACCTGTGTAGCCCGTTGAAGGCGGTTTTTTATTAGTGGACTATAACTCGATCCTAAGAATATATTATAAATATTGAAAACTAGCCTATTATTTACGTATAATTGTTTTATGCTGTAAGAACGAAACATATCGTCTACACTACAATAGGGGTTAATATTACAGAGACGAAACTCGAAACTTGATGGTGGAATGCATGTCTCTTGCTGGTACCAGGTGATTGCTTCGTTTTTTTCTTCCACGGGGACAGATCTTTCTTTTATATACACTTACATCCAAACTAAATGATGTTTTCTCGAAGATCTATTTACGTACATAATATTCTGCCAGGTGGAATGAGAATTTGACGTCGCAACCTGCACTGGATGATAGTCCATCCACAGATCTGGAAAATTAAGCGCCTGGTGCATTATATTTCCAGCTTGAACTGCGAGATTATCGGGCTTCAATAGAAGAGCAAAAAGTCATGATTGAAAATATGTACATTAATGGCTCTAGCTTCTCAAGGATACAATAACCTATAATTTAGATAATTTTGAATCAGTACGATACCCGGCTGCTGCATCTTTTGGAAGATCAGTGCCCCAGACCAGCCTACAATCCCAGTTGCCTCGCTCCGCATCATCTTGAGTATCGACTGGCAGATTGCTATATATGATGTCTGAAAAAACATACTCTGCTAGCCCACCTCCGCCGTTGAGGATCCACCGCCTTGCTATCTCTGTAGCGGAAGCATCTCCATCACGCTGTGCGTCGACGGCTAGTAGAGTGCCACAAACAATCCATGCCAGTGTAAACATGCTCTGCCGTCCTTCAGCCAATGCCAGGGATAACTTGTTTTTCTTAGCTAAAAGCCTCTGGCGAAGCGCCTTCCAGGTCGAATTGAGGACCTGCTTGAACCTGTTGTCCCGTACTGATCCGATGGCAAGCTCGATCCAGGCGCCAAAAATATACAAGTGATCCTTGTTAAGTAAATGCCGAACAACTTCGCTACTCAAGACGTTCGTTGTTCCTTCCCAGGTCATGTTGGCAGCGGTATCTCGCAACAGACGAGAGACATTGAGTTCCGGTTCGTCGGGCTCGTCCATATATCCCACGCCTCCCATTGCTTCTTGACACTCCTGAAGGCACACAGTTGACACCTTGCAGATGACAGCCTTTGCGGTTGCAGTGAAAGTCCGTAGCACAACCTGCATCTGCTCTCCTGAATCTGGGAGTGGCGCATATGATGCTGGTAGATTCTCTGGGGTCTTGTCGTCGGCAAATCCTAGTAGAGCGGTGGTAAAGAAGGCGAATTGTAGAAGGCCCCTGTGCTTCACTTCCATTGAGGACAGTAATCTTAGATGCATTGGGAATGTCGCTAGAGGCTGGTTTATTGTTGTTCGGGTTTTCGCAAACGACTTGGCAATAGCCATCCCGCGTCTCCAACATGAGAGTGCGGTGATAAAGTTGTGCGTCCGAGTTACGTTCAAAAGCTGGGCAATTGTCGCGATTCCACGGTCAGCAGGGCCCACACGCCATGCGCGGACATCCTTTAGTTCGAGTTCGGCGGTGGGAAGTTGTTTTGTTCCCATCTTGACTTTGAGTCTGTGGATTCTCACTCCATTCGTAACCTCTTTCTCCTTGCCGTTGGAATCGAGAACCGTTTTCCGGGTTGGTGCCACGAAGAGACTCAACTGTCCCGATTCGGTCTTGGCTAGCATCAATGCAATATTACAGTCCGTTGCAGATGAGAAGAATTTAAATCCAGAAACAAGCCAGTCGCCTTCGTCGACTCTTCCGCATTTCCCGGTCTTTCGAGGCAGAGGCGAGTAGACAGCAACCGTCTCCGAGTTTTGCACATCACTGCCTCCGGGACGTTCAGTCATCCACTGACTTGAAACCCAATGATTCTCTCTTGCTGTAAGCCGGTTGAAAATTTCGTGAAATGGGTGCTCTAAAGGTAATCCCGGGAGTTGCTTAGCCATAAGACGTGCTGCGCCGCTGGTCATTGAAGTTGGGCAAGAATAGACTGCAGAAGAAGCTGAGTATGTATAGTTGCTAAGTAACAGGAGATTAGCCTAGCTTCAAGGGAGCCCCATTACAGGTGAAGTGTATATCCTACAAGGCGTGTTGCACGATTCTAGAATAATGCCCATAAGTTCCTTCGTACGCCAATGACACGACTCTGTGTTTAGCCGGATTAGAAATGTATATAGTAGCTTGGAGTCTGGAATTATACGAACCCATTTTTTGCTCCCCATTTCCCAATTTCTTTCCAGCCGTGGCTCGTTACCAGCCGATCGTATGGATACCGCTTTCCCCAGACGTCGTGCGTCCTCACATAAGGCTGCTCTTTTTCGGCGTTAGCCACCCACTGGTGGATCTGCTCAGATATGGCTTCGTCGCCAAACTGGCTGAGTTTAGGCCGTACGGTATTCAAGACGGAGAGTGGAAGATACCACTCAAGGACACGCTGATAAGAATCATCTGAGGTGAATGGGTTCTCTAGCTGTGGGACAGAGAGCATGAATCCAGTATCGATAGTGGACGGGGCAGCGAGCCCAGAGGGTGGAGTCATAATGATAGAAGTAATAAGCGGTACGCTTCGTCCTATTATTTTCCTTAGACTTTGATATTCTCAGAAATATGAGCCTCGCCATTTTGTATTTATTGCTTTCCATACTAACTCCTCATCACCGAAGGGCATTGACGTTGTGCTGAAAATCGCCGAAAGTCGCCGGCAGCTCCCCGCAATGCTACCCCGCAATGCTACCCCGCAATTCTACCCCGCGAATTTATCCCACAGGTGTTCATTATTACCGAAATACGCCGCCGGTAATTTGTTATAGTACTTGAACCTTTTCACATATCTTAACATTATGCCTTGCTGCTCAAAGTGTATGAATCCGATTCAGAGACGTGTATATCGTTTGAACTAATAGCGATACTTCGCCCACATACATTCCCATATTTTTATGTCAATCGCTTCTCCTCGACATGGCTTCAGTCGCAGTTTCTCCGCCCGCAGTCACATCAGCTGTACCATTGCCAGTTTGGCAACCTCGGCAGGAACCGTCAAAAATTCCAATAAACAGATATCGAGCTCATATCAACAATAAATTTAACACACAGCTCCGCGATTCCCACGAGCTACAAAAGTGGAGTGTTACTCAGCCGCATGATTTCTGGATTGACCTCTGGTCATATGTCGGCTTAGTTCCTGATCTTCCTGCTGGAACATCGAGGGCGTACGATCCAGAGATTCCAATGACAGATGTTCCACCCTTCTTCGAGAGTGCAACAATCAATTACGCTGAGAATGTTCTTACTCAGCCACATGTCAAGCCGGAGTCCATTGCCCTCATTGGGCTTCGCGAAGGAAACAGCCTCGACGGAGAGAAATGGTCATGGGCGACACTGAGAGAAAATGTCCGAAAGGTTAGGAGTAGCTTGATACGGAGCGGAATCAAAGAGGGTGACCGAGTTGCGGCTTTGATATCCACGTCTGCCTGGTCGATTGTTGTGTTTCTAGCTGCCGCCAGCATAGGGGCCGTCTTCACGTCAATTGCTCCAGACTTGGGAGAAGAGGTAATCCCACCCCAGAGTTGACCGCTATGAAAAGCTCATGCTAATTGGAGAATACATAGGGATGCATATCCAGACTGCGACAAGTGACTCCATCGATCTTGTTTGCAGATAGCCATGTCACATATAAAGGCAAACAAAATTCTAATGGTGCCAAAATCTCGAATATCGTGAACAAACTCGCAATAGAAACGAAAGTCGTTCTCATCCCTACCGCAAAGGTCCAACAGACTGATTTTCCAACACTATCCGAGTTTCTCTCTCGATCAACAGCGTCAGACAAGCTTCAATTCGCCCGAGTCTCATTTTCAGCGCCTCTTTACATCTTGTACTCCAGTGGAACTTCAGGGCCACCCAAATGCTTAGTCCACCAACATGGCGTTATTTTGCAGCACAAGAAAATAGCGAAGCTGCACAACTCTCTTCAGCCAGGGGAGGTTGTGTTCCAGTATTCTAGCACGTCGTGGGTCCTTTGGAACATCATGGTTGGGCATTTATCTGCAGGAACTACACTTGTATTATACGACGGATCCCCTACTTGGCCAAATCCGCAACAAATGCTGAAAATCGTTGAGCAACATAAGGTTTCCTATTGGGGAGCATCGCCTAAATATCTCCAAGCACTAGAATCAACCCGATGCATACCAAAAGAGGAGTACAATCTCTCGTCACTAAGAATGGTCCAATCAGGTGGAGCTCATCTAGCAGCGGAACAATACCACTGGTTCTACCGTGCATTCCCTGCAGATACCCACCTAACTAGTGTTACTGGCGGAACAGATATTGTAACGTCATGGATATGCACTGATCCTGCCGGTCCATTATATGCAGGAGAGATTCAGCTCATAGCTCTTGGCCTCGATATCGACATTGCTGATTCTGTGACTGGAGAGTCAATCAAAAGCACAGGCGAATCTGGCGAGATGATATGTCGACAACCTTTTCCTTCTATGCCAGTTTTCATGTGGGGGGACAAAGGCAATGCCAAGTACAAAGAGGCATATTTTGAGAGATTCGACTTCCCGTGTTGGACGCAGCATGATTGGGCCAGCTTTAATCCATTAACTGGTGGTGCCACAGTGCATGGTCGGAGGTGAGTCTTCTCATTTAAATATTTAGGATATTGATCTCGTTGAGGCGCTGACTCCAATTAGTGATGGGGTCCTAAACCCGCAGGGCATTCGATTTGGTTCGTCGGAGATCTATTCAATCACAGAAGCACCTCCATTCATATATACCATCGCAGCAACCTTATGTATTGGAAGGAGACGGAAGGGCAAAGACTCTGATGAGTCTGTATTCCTCTTCGTGGTCATGCGACCTGGTGAAAATCTAACCGATAATCTGCTGGGACAACTCAAGACTGCTATTCGAAAGAGTTTAAGTGCCAGGCATGTTCCTAGGTACATTATACAGGTGGACGATATCCCAATGACGATGAACGGGAAGAAGATCGAAACTCTTGTGAAGCAGATTATCTGCAGCGGCGAAATGCCAAAGACAGTGAGTAGCACGGTTGCCAATCCAGAGTGTCTCGATAAATTCATAAAGTTCTACTCCATGGAAGAGAGAATGTCGAAGTTGTAACGTACGATGGGATATAGAGGTATAGATCCGATTAGAGAATAGAACGTGTATTTGCCTTGTCATATGTTTCTCGAGCATGTCTACACTACTGACCAACTTTACCCCAGCCTTTAAACTACTCTTGTGCAGCTAACTCATGGTCATATTTGTCAGTCGTGGTAACAATGCGTGTAATAACTAAATAGGTCGCTAGATTCATGGGCAATATGTCTTAGTTTGAATAGTGTTTAGACAAGGCCTGGGGTATCCTGAGCGAATGAGTGTTATGTATTGTACAGTAGGGTTAGAACTCCAGCATATTGGGTTTTGGGCCCAAACCCTCCTGCTACTCAGAACTTCGGGGCAGGCCCTCCTAATAACATAAATAATACGTAGGCCGTTCTATATACTGTATTTACTGCTTGAAACCTTCTGTTCTATTACGCCAAAGTGAAGAGTTCCGGCCACCGGACCGGAGACACCAATTACCATGGCAGCTACTTCACGTGGGGGGTTAAAAATCTGCCACGTACTCCGAGCGCACCATGAGAAAAGAACCATCCGTGAATTATAGCTTTTGGGTAGCAGCTACAAAATGGGAAGATACGAGGTAAGAAAGAGCACGGAAACCTGACTGATATACTAATGGAATTTAGGACGCAGTACGCCTCTTGAATGAGAGGAGAGCGCCACCAAAGGCAAATCCGGACGAGATGCGTGGTTCGGATGACATGTTGGAATGGCTTACGTTACTTGGCCACTCGGTATAGACCAGCATGCTCTAACCTCAGTAAAACCCCGCTGATAGGACATATAGGTTGAAACATTAAATAGTTTAAATGCTATACATATCGCAGGAACAAAAGGCATAGTACCTGTACTTTCATCGCGTCGTTCCTCACAGTACACGGACAGCGCCATGGATACCCGCGCAAAATTGGGCTCTATACATCACCACATATGGAGCATATACGCGAGAGGATTCGCATCAATGGGGAGCCGATTTCAGAAGACCTTTTCGCATCTCGGTTTTTTTAAATTTGGGAGAAACTACCGCGCGAAGCTACCAAAACCTTGGATATTCCTCGATATCTTCAACTTTTAGCTCTCCTCGCATTCCATGTGTTTGTTAAAGCAGAGGTTGATGTGGCGATTTTTGAGACGCACGCTGGTGGGAAATATGATGCGACAAACGTGATAAAGACACCATGTGTGACAGCCGTTACTTCGATTGGTATGGACCATGTGAGGCTATTAGGCCCTGATATTCAAGATATTGCCCGGCATAAGGCAGGAATTTTTAAGTCTAGATGTCCAGCCTTTTCTGTCCTTCAAAACCCAAAGGTTACAGCTGAGCTTGAGAAGCAATCAATGGAAGAGGGAGTATTCTTGAAGTTTGTTGACTTGGACGAAGCACTTCCTATGAATGAAACTGCTCTGAAGCCAATCCCTCAGAGAATCAACTGCTCTCTCGCTCTCGCGGTGGCCCGCGAATGGCTACATCAGAAGGCTCTAGATGAAGAACTAACTATGGAAGATATTGTCTACGGTATTAAGCAGTTTTCTTGGCCAGGCCGATTTCAGCAAATAACACACGGTAAATATGAGTGGTTTCTTGATTGTGCCCATAACGAATTAAGTTTACCATATGCCGCGGTATGGTTTGCGGAGACTATTGGAGAGAATCAAAGGTATGTTATATCTTGACAGTAGAGAGACAAGATATATAATAATCAATTCCAGTGGGAGTACATGTCCTCCCCGGATTCTTATATTCAGCCATTTCAGCAATCGAGATGGCCACGCACTTCTAAAGAGCATTGCCAACGCCCTGGAAACTCGACAAGTTCGAATGCAACACCTTATTTTGACAACATACGACATAAGACGTAATAACCAAGTTTCAATTGGTATTTTTTCTTATGCTAAATGTAGACTGCAAGCTTACTCTATCAAAGATCGAAACATGATAAACCGATATAAGCCAGAGATTCATAGCCTTTACACCCAGGCTTGGAAGTCATTCGATCCTACCACCAAGATATGGGAGGAACGGACGATTGAGGAGGCTTTAGATCGGGCAAAGAATATCTCTACTCAGGATGGAATGCAAGCTCTAATACGATTGTCACACTTGTACGGAGAGGAGGGCAGTGCTGTTACAAATCTTCAGCCGTGTATTTCATTTTATTATCGGATGATAGCAGAGCAAATATTAATTTAAGAACTACCTACTCTATCAAAGTTTACCTGCAAAACTTGCCTAAAAATGATGCATCCCGCTGCTGCTCGCCTTTGACTGGACTTTTGGTCTATTATAATTTCTGAAGCATGTTGTAAGGATCCCTGATGAATAGGATAGTCAGGACGTCACGTTTTTAGGCTATCGCATAGAATCCGATCGTATTAAAACTGAACGCTGACCCTCCCCCGAAGGCCCGATATGCTAACGTCTTGTCGCTGGAAGCCCAGTCGTCTCTATCAACATCGGGTGTGAAATACCACATGCCCCCTCTTACAAATCCCACAGTCTGGCCCGTGAGGTTTGCCTCCGTGTCCAACCGAGAACCCCTCATTGCCTCTTCCACCTGCAAAAGAGTCACAGGTCCATTGCTCGTGTACTTGGGTGGAGAACGGGGTGTCATATTCCCTTTTTCGACTTTGCTCTCCACAGTTTCCACCACGGTTTCTCCTGTCACCGCCCACTAACTCCACAAGGGGCAATATACCACACGCATCAAGGGCTTAGCGCTCGAAAGAAGTTGTGCCTGCTGACCAGGCGCATAGTGCTTTATAAGGGCAAATACATAACAGTCTCTCGAGTAACTTGGCTTTGGACAGAGCTTCTGTGGTCATCATGAATCTTGTATAATTTTTTTCCTTTCCCGAGCACCTCAGTGACTATATATCTCATTCCGTCCCCGCATATCCTACAGCCGCCTAAACACATAAACCTGTGCCTTCGCCGTCTCCAACCCCACCGCATACCTCAACCCATCACTCACCTTCACCACCCTCTCCTCATCCGCCAACAACATCTTCCACGCCGGCTTCACCCCCGCCTCCCCATCCTCCCCCGACGGCTTTTTCCCCAAGAACGCCATATCCAACAGATACCTCAGCGGATACCCCTTCTTACCCTCATCGCCCCCGCTCCTCCCCTCTCCCTCCGCATGGTCAAACACAACCACCAGACTCCCTTTCGGCGCCGCAATCGTCAGCTTCAGCAGCAGCGCAACCGTCTTCGCCACGCTCGTCGCCGCCAGATCAGCAACAGTATAAAACAGCGTGATCAGCGCAGCCTCCTCGCCCACCAAATCCGAAACATCCTCCTGGCTCGCCTCCAAGGCGCTAAACCTGTTCATCTCCGGCTCCAGCGCTGATTTCGCCAAGAAAGGCGTGCTGTTGGCGATTGCGGAGGCGGAGGCGTATTTGGAGAGCGTTGGGGGCGAGAGTAGGGCGGCGTGGGAGGTGGAGACTTCGCGTGTCCAGTTCACGCTGTTGGCGAGGTTGAGATCGATGATCGTTCCCGCATCGGAGTCGGAGTCGGCGGATTCGAGTTCTGCTTTCGATTTGCCGTGTGCGTCGGGGCGGAAATGTCGGATTACTGCTCCCAGCGCCAGGACCTCGGCGGGGCCGCCGCCAAAACTGACAACTCGCAGCGGCTCCTCATCATCTTCTTCGTCGTCGTTCTCCTTCTTCTCCTCCTTCTCCCCCCCCTCCTCTTCTTCATCATCCTCCCCCTTACCCCTTAGCGACGCAAACAAAGCATCGTCCTCAAGCGTCTCTACAACCTTGACCAACAGATTCGCAAACCACACTGCCCTCTCCGCCCCCCACCTCACCACCCACGCCTCCCTCATATCTGTCTCCTCAAACGCAACATCCCAATCTCCCCTCGCCATCGCCTCCTCCACGCCAACCAACACTTCCTTCATCACCTCCACCTCCTCGCACCTTGGAAACGCCTTCCTCACCGCATCGAGCAGGAGCTGCTGGTTCGGCGCCTCGAGCGCCTGGTGCTCGTCTCCAGGCGGGATCACGACGGGTTTCGGCGCCGGAGGAGGCCGGGGGATGTGTTTCCCGCCCTTCTTGGTGTAGCCGGGCCCGGACCAGCCAGGGCGCTCGCGGGGCTTGACGGGGACAGGGACGGGGGCGAAGGGGGAGTCGGAGGAGGAAGGGGTTTTGGGGTGCTTGGGGAGGGATTTTTGTTGGCGCACGTATTTACTCATGTTTGCTGTAGATTGAAGTCTTGTGACTTCGTTGCTTGAGGGATGACGGCCAGAGATAGGTTGGATAGAGGGGAGGAGATATCTATCTCATAATTTGGCGCTAGTGGTGGGGGTGGAGAAAATGTGTGTTTATTTTCTGTATTTACAGGGGTATTTTCAGTGACGTCGGATTTGACATAATTACATAAGCAGGATGTATAAATTTAGTCATCACGTGCTGTATACATAAAACTAATTTTATGCTAGTGTCTTAGTGAAAAAAGCTTGGCTAGTGCCTTGTGGAGCTAAGGAGTTCCAGTATTCGGCCGAATACTGGAACTCGGAGCTAGGGTTTATCCGTACTTGTTTTGTTTCTCCGAATGGATTCTCCGAGATTTATACTAACCGCTTCCAAGCAGTTGCTCCATTAGAACGACGACAAAATCCTAAATTGGTATACGGGATTACGTGTACGTGGTACATCCCGAAGAGCCACGAGTCCCTGACGAATCCTTACGCCTAAAATCGTGGCTGAGCAGATAATTATTGACCAAAGGCGATTTAGCATCTCCGTGAAGCAAATGTGAAACCCAATGGGATCAAGGGAACAGGCTGGGTCACTCAAATTAACTCCGTGTTTCTCTGTTACTCACTCAACGGCCGCTGTGTTGTGTTGTTGTATCTCGTATGTTCGCTGTTCTGTGTACTAGAATAGGCTCACTAATGTATGCGCTGAAGATGGGATACCAGCCTGACTTTAACTGAGGGATAAGCTTTCCTTGGGCGTCCTTGGGCATGGAGTTAGTTCAGTTGGTGGCGGGGTCCAGCGTCCCGTCTCAGGGACAAACCCAGACATCCAATGTTGTACTGTACTGTAAGTAGTTACAGCAGTACGTATGTGCACCCAGTTATTGTAAAACCTGTGGGGTATCGATATATTGTATATTGGCAACAAGCCGATCTCCCGAGATCCGGAAGCCCAGCCAAATCAGTATCCCCAATACCAACAACTACCTCACTGTAAATACGAATTGTACTGACACCCTATGACTTATACTTTCCCCGCTAGGTTCCTAATTCCCTCCCCCAACCCAAGTGCAGGCTGATATCCCCCTTGAAAGGAAAAGAAGCCGGCATCCCAGTGGTTGGTGCAATATTCCTACGCTTGCTTACCCTAACAAACGCGTACCACCTCATAAGCGTTCACTTCCCATTCACCTACACCCTCCCCTTCCGTTTCTCTCCTCTCTTCTATCCCAATACACTCTTTTTCTTCTTCTTCATTTACCTGCGAGTAGTTTCCATTTAGCAGCCATGAAAGGCTCCGTCATTCGCTCAGTTTCTGCGCTCTTCGCTGCGGCGAGTTTCTTTGGTGCTGTCAATGCTACCGTCGATCCGGTCATTATCAAGGTGAGATCGGTCCGCGATGCTATTTCAAAGACATCACAACTAACCACCCCTCTCACCTATCTAGGGCTCAAAGTTCTTCTACAAGACCAACGGCACCCAATTCTTCATCAAGGGTGTCGCCTACCAACAAGGTGTTGGCGCAGCTGGGTCGTCCGACTCAAGCACCACTTGTACTATACATTCTCGCTCCATTAAACGATGGAACAGTGATCAAGCGATGCAATACTGATTTATGAACAGTAACATACACCGATCCACTTGCAGACACAACTTCTTGCAAACGTGATATCCCACTGCTCCAAGCGGCCGGCGCCAATCTCATTCGAACCTACGCCATCGATCCCACCGCCGATCACTCCGTCTGCATGAAGCTTCTTGATGCCGCCGGTATCTACGTGATCAGCGATCTCGGCCAGCCCAACCTGTCCATCGAAAAAGCAAGCCCAGAATGGAACCTGGAACTCTACGACCGCTACACGGCCGTCATCGACTCCCTCGCCAACTACACCAATGTCATTGGATTCTTTGCTGGTAACGAGGTGACGAACAATATCACCTACACCCCAGCCTCCGCCTTCGTCAAGGCCGCCATTCGGGACACTAAAGCCTACATCAAGAAGGCAGGCTACACCGCCGGCATTGGCTATGCTGCCGACGACGATGCCAGCACCCGCGCCTCAGTAGCTGCCTACTTAAACTGCGGCGACACGGCCGACACCATCGACTTCTGGGGCTACAACATCTACTCGTGGTGCGACCCATCCGACTACATAACATCCGGCTACCAGAACCACACCGAGACCTTCGCATCCTACAACGTCCCCGTCTTCTTCGCCGAATACGGCTGCAATGCAGGCACGGCCAGCGGCACCGGGAACCGCGACTTCAGCGAAATCGCCTCCCTCTACGGCACAAACATGTCCGGGGTCTTCTCTGGCGGAATCGTCTACGAGTATTTTCAGGAAATCAACGACTACGGCCTCGTCTCCCTCTCCGGCACCACCGTCACAAAGCTGCAGGACTATGACAACTTCTCCACCAAGATCCACGCCGTCTCCCCCTCCTCCGTCAACTCCGCAAGCTACACACAGACCAACACCGCCGGCCAGGCCTGCCCAACCGTCGACGCGAACTGGCAAGTCGCGGCCACCGGCCTCCCGCCCACCCCCGACGCCGCGGTATGCACATGCATGACCAGCGCGCTCGCGTGCAAAGCCAAGTCCGGCATCACCACCGACGACATCGCCACGCTCTTCGACACCGTGTGCGGCCTCTCCACCAGCGCCTGCTCCGGCTTCGCCTACAACACCACCACCGGGACTTACGGCGCCTATCTCGGGTGCAGCGATCTGTCGAAGCTGTCGAATGCGTTCAACGCCTACTACCTTGAGCAGAACAGCGCGGATACCGCGTGTGACTTTGACGGGAGTGCGACGCTTGTGGCGGCGACTACGGTGGCGTCGACGTGTGCGAGTATCATTGCGTCTGCTACGAGTGCTGCGTCGGGGAGTGCGAGTACCGGGACTACCAGCGATGACACGAGCGATAAGAGTGCCGGAAGTTCGGTGACGGTCGGATGGTGGGGTATGGGGGCTTGGATGACGGCCGTGGTGGTTTCGGTTGCCGGGCTGGTTGTGTTGTAGATTCTGTTTATATAGCGTAGTTTTAGGGATGCTGTGACGTTTCGCGGGGGATTGAGCGAAATTGAGCGTTCCGTTGAGGGAGGATTGTTAGAGGATAGTTAGCTGCTTTTAATGTACTATATGTTAAATGTACGTATAGACATGTGTCTGTCCATGAGGATCTCTCGTTGTAATTCTGCCGTTTTTACCCCTGAGACACCTTGCCTTGAGATACAGGACCCCAATTCGATTGTGGAAATAGCGACTGCAGAACAGTAGCACATTTATTCGCCGCTATTCAATTCCGCAGTGTGATAGCTTCTTACACAGGCCATATCAGCATAAACGGCGAATCCAGTCTCACACGACACTCTTCCCCGCTCACCGAGCACCATCAACTCCACTGTGCGGTTTCTCTGACATAGGCCGGCTACAGCACTTTCTACATACCATTTTTCAGTTTGTTTAGTTCTCATAGTTGTAATGCAATCGCATTTCTCATTCTTCTCCCCGTGATTACAGAAACCTATTTCCATCCGCTCCGGCAAGCCACTCCCACCCCACCTCCCACTTTGCAGCCGATACCATCTTCAACATACTATCCAGCAAAAGTAAAGATCGTCAAGTCGCCAACAATTGGGCCCTATCATTAAGTTAGTCCTAACCCCGACCTCCGAGGAACGGCTTAAACAAACCATATAAACCAAATTCCTATGCCCAATCCTCCACCCCCCCTCTCCCCTCCTCCAGACATCCTGATACTGCCCAAACGCCGTCGCCGTCCTCCCCTCAAACTCCCCCCTTCCAAAGTGCGTCGCCGTATAGTACGTCACCGAGAACGCCTCATCGCGGGACAACACATCAATCAGCTGGGTGCCAAAGGAATGCTGTGTCGTCACGGGCTTCAGACTAGCTTCCAAGACCGACTGGATTGTTGAAAGCGGGGATAGCACGTTTAGGGGCGCGCTGTAGTTCGCCACTGCGTCTTCGGCGAAGATCAGGGAGAGCGAGCCGAAGTTCTTGCCGTCGATGGCGAGGGGGTAGAGAGAGAGGGTCGCGCGGATGGCTTCTATGTCATGGGGATTGGCCGCGGATTTTTCGGCGGAGATGAGGGTTGGAAGGTTGAAGAAGCGGAGGGGGTCGGTGCCGGTGAGACTTAGGGCGGGGGAATCGGCGGTGGTGGCATGGGTTAGAGCTGCGAGGGCGAGGGCGGCAAAGGTGGCGGAGAGGAAATGCATCGTGGCGGCGGTGATTGGGAACGAGCAAGATGGGGGAAGTGGAAGGGATGGAGGAGAGGTTATATGTAGATATGTGCAAGGGACAATCTCGACCTATCCATCGACTATGGGGTGTCCTCGTAGCAATATAGAGTTCCTGCATAGTATCTGCCAACCTCGCTTGCGTTCAACTTTTGAAGTGCGTCTTTAGCTGCATATCGACTGGGATGCGATTGGAACGCGTACCTGGGGGACTGTCCGAGAATGCGGGTCTCCCCGCCATATCCCTCAATTCTACGTTTTGTCACTATCAATTGCGCGACGTGAAATTGATTAATCCAACATCAGCCATTTTTCCATGCTTCTGAGCATAGTAGTGTCCTTCTTTTCGGTTAACCTCCCAGTAACTGGGCCCATAATCGCAACGATGGGTGAATGAGAGCCAGTATCTTATTTACAATCGTTCTAGCCATCCATAAGGCTAATAAATTCTATGCTCTCCCTCGCTGAGTAACTGACTCGACAACCACAACGCTCCATTACCAAAATCTCCTGTATTGTTTATAGTCACCGTAATCACTCACGCAGCAACTATTGTTCAAAAGTAGTATTCAAAAGTAGTATATTACTCTGACTTTCCGAACAGCTCCGTAGCTTCGAACTGCCCAACTGCCGCCTCACTATTTAGGTAGTTTAGATATTCGTCATTCTAGGATTTCTTTTGTGGAGAACGTAAGTTCGTTCCCTTTGACCGGAGGTTGGAAATCAAGTGATTGTTCGTTTGCGGAGGCCTTGGACTTTTCTTCAGATGTCACATCTGAACGGCGGTTTAGAATTATACCTTGGCTAGCGACGATTGTATTGCTAGTCGAAGCCTCGCTTGTAAAGCTCGGCCTAATGCCGTCACCTTCGGAAGACTCTACCATTTTATGGCTAGCTCTATCGTTTGCTTGATTGATAGCATCGTCTCGTTGCCGCTTTGCCCAATCTCTACCATTCCAATATGCGGTAGCTCCTTGTCGAAAGGCTTCTAGGTCATTAGTCAGAGCTAATACTTTGAGTTGTGTCGTGTTATACCCAGATTGTCCTCCAGGCACGGATGGTAGTATTGGCTGATCCTAGCCTGATAAGTGCAACCGAGGGTATAGGCTCGATTGTCATGTGGCAAATTAGAGCTATTATATGCCTGAAGAGTATGTATGCCCCTCGCCCCTAATGCCATATCATAGGATAGCTGTCTTTTAGCCACCGTGGTTGACCCATCGTGTCCTTTCACTTTAACGAAGAAATTTGGTACAATGGGGAAATCTTCTTGGGTGGAAGGCATAACGTGACCACCCAGGTTCCTGCGTATGCGCCGGTCGAGCTGTTCAGGACGCGCGCCGTAGTATATATCAGGATTCCCTGGCATAAGTGTCCCATCAGTCAAGTGGTCGAGGTTCGTGAATGGTATCTCACTAGCAACACATTTTTTATCCCTAATATCTCCTTCAATTATTAGGATGATAGTTGTCGTGACTTATCTCTCCTTAGATGCTTGCGCGTCTCCTCGTTGAAACTTACGGAAATCATCCTTCGAGAATCGATGGAGATAGGGATTGTCTAGGCCGAGATAATGCTCGAAGTATCTCATCTATATTCTCGGGCTCTAGTGGCAACCGGCCATCTAGATACTCATACCCATCGGGCAAGATGTTATGATCGACGAGGTGTTGCTGAAGTGCACGATCGTATGGCCCTGTGCTTCTCGTAGCCGCCGTGTTATTACTTTCCGAGGTAGGCTGCGAGCTCTTCTTTGACTGGCTAGAACTCGTCGTGGCTTTGGTTCCCGTTGGTATTGGGTACTACCTATTTTCAGCATATGCATAGAAACTAAAGAATATACACCTACTCCTCTCAAATCCTTTAGATCAGGACCACCATGCCTTCGAAAACGGGCGATTCGCCTCAAGTCAGTTGGTGAAAATGAATCGGTGAGCTGATGGCAACTGGTCTCATGGGTTTGTGCCGCTGGCGTGCCGTGAGAGAGTTTGGCGTTCCTATTGGTTAACTCTCGTAATGCGCTCCGAGTGAGAGGGATCTCTGATAAATGGTCCTAGAACCTTGATGGCGGCACTGCTGGATGGTAGACCTTCTGTCTTTTAGATGAACGGTGACCTAGAGTGGCCTCTAACGTCAGACTCGAACACGGGGAAATACGGCGTTTGCGTATACTGGGAGTCGGCCGATCATACGGACCTTGCAGTACAGGCATCCTTGAGCGCTTATCAGAGTGACAGGACAACTCAGTAATGGGAACACCAGGTTGGGTGTAAGATTTGATGGTATGAATAACACTAAGGAGGAAACATGAAGTCGGGGCAGAAGGCCTCCGACTTATCCTACAGTTTACTAGCGATCGCAACGCGCCAGTGCATTCCATTAACAACAAAGAAACAAAGAAACAACTTCGAACAAAGAACCAAAGGAAATATCCCTCACAAAGATAACAGGCACCAGCCGGTGCCTGCTACTGCCTCCTAGCATTGTACCCTATACTAATCCACACAGTGCTCTGACAGCGCTTGCCATGGTTGAGTGGGGGGTGCAAGAGACGTTGTTTTATGTGTGATTAAGTATTCAGGAAGGAATGGTGGTGTGGTGTAACGTCCATCCATACATAGCGAGAAACCAACCGTGCTGAGAAAAATGATAGGTACTTTGACTTTGAATATCTTAAAATCTATACACTTATTAATATCTCCTATAAGTTTACATAAATTGTATTCTACAGCTACTCCTGAATACCCTAGACTGCTCCTTCAAGAAAATTATATTTTCATTGTCGCCCTTGCGCCTGATTTGCTAGGGGTCTGCTTTTATGACGAAACAGACCTCCACCACAGCTTCACCTTTCACCTCTTACTATTCCCAAAGTATATAAAGAGATTATACCTGAGCTCTAAGGCATCACTGCCATGCGGGAGATCGTCATCAGCACATGTGGCAGCTGTTCGGGGCAAATTCATGCATGATCGCCACAGAGATCGTGACCTCGAGCGTGAAGCGACCCCCACGTCCTACAATTGTGATTTCGCTTACGTCATCAGGTTGCGAGGCTACGGTTGATCAGACTGTGGCTGACACGAGGCTGAACTGCACCATGCGTGGGCGTTCTTCTTCATGAACGATCACGTGCCTGCTTTCGCTCGTGCTGAGCTGCCACTCAGGTTGTTCCTATGCCCATCTTCACGCAAGAGCAAGACCCAGAACTGGCGCAGATGGCGCTACCAGTGGCGCGGATTATCTGAGCGCTTGCAGAGAATTAGGTTGCTGCGCTTGTAAATATTGTGCAACTACAGCTTTGTACCAAAGGACGGTGAATACTCAAAAGACTACTCCTTCAGGATAGTACTTGTAAGAATGTAATGCTTGAACGCCAAAATCCAGGTATCATTTCCCTCACTTTCCTCCAAAACTGATTCCATTTACTCCGCCATTAATGGTCCCAGCTTGTAAGCCCGAGTTCTGATCGCCAAAGGTCACTGTGGTTGAAGGCACCGCGGCTTTTGCAACAGCTTCTTCCTGCGACTTGGACAGCAGACTGTTCAGCAGCTTCTGAGACACTTTCGCCGCCTTGAGTTCGCCTTCAAGTTGTCGCAATGTCTCGGATTTGCCTTCGATGAATCCCGCCGCTCCGTCATCATCGCTGAGGTTTATGTCGTCCAGCTTGCTTTCTAATATTACTAGCTTCTTATCCGCTGTTGTAATGGCGCTCTTAACCTCTGCCTGCGTTGTGGATATCGTCTTCTTGATCTCCTCTGTGATGTGGCTATGGCGAACGGATATGTACCTGTAAGGCAACATTAGCTTATCTTCCGTATCATGACGTTCAAACTAAGGTTACATACAAGGTCACTATGCTGACGGCGGAAGTAATGGTGAGCCTGTAGTTTGAAAGCTGCTCTGACATAGCCTTGATTTGCGCTTGCTTGAAGAATCCCACATTTGCGCGATCTTTCCACGCCAATTTACCATCTTCTGAGTGTCTAGTCCATCGCTGGAGGTCAGTTCTAAAAAGATCGCATGCTTGCTTGCAGTTGAAAATCGTCGTCCTTAACAGCTCAGCTAGATCTGCGCCAAGTAACTCCCATTCTCTATCCTCCACATCTTGGACCAATGTGAGTGCTGTGTTGACGGAATGCACCTCTTCCACTAGACGCTTGACAGTTTTGGGTGCATCTTTGAGCTGCTGGAGGTCTTCTAGAAGCCGTCGTGTACCGTGCAAGGCTGCCACAGTAATCCCAACCACACTGGCGGTAATGCTGAGAGGATCAGACATCTGTGTTTGTTTATGGTGTTAACTAGTGTGAAGGTTAAACGTGCTGGAACTTCGAAGGTACGAACTAACTTAACCACATATTCAAGACTAACAATTGTGCCTTCATAGTGTCCAAAGCCCAATCTTGAACTGAGCGGTTGCTGTTCGATCTGATTGGACCGGAAGCCGCTGCGGCTGAATGATGGCGAACAATATCAACATGCTCAACTGTTGTTAATACTTCGTCGCAACACCACTCTAATGTGATGGAATGCTTTGGCGACGCCAACTCTGGCCTCCAAGCCGGAACAATCAACGGTCCAGTCAATACTGAGTTTCATCACCATACCCCTCCTGGTAAGGTGCAAAGGGTCCAGACTGACCGGCGCTAATGATAGCCCCACCCTAGAGCGACCAGAGACCCCACCGAACCCGTCGATCGTCATACCCTTCAGTCGCGACACAGACTTTGTCGAGCGAGGAGTACTACTTGATCAAATCAACCAGAAATGCAGTGTGTTAGGGTCTCGGACAGCGCTCGTTGGTCTAGGAGGCGCCGGGTAAGTACAAACGCTACCGTCAATGAGAGTCGCTAACCGCCGCGAAGCAAGTCGCAACTCGCGATCGAATACGCGTACCGAACTCGAGATCGATCTCCGGAAACGTGGGTTTTCTGGGTACACGCAAGCAACGCGGCCCGGTTTGAGCAGAGCTTTCGTGATATTGCAAACTGCATCAAGCTCTCCGGGCGGCAGAATTCAAAGGCCAATATATTCCAGCTCGTGCGCGACTGGCTGCGCAACGATAGGAAAGGAAAGTGGGTTCTGATACTTGACAATGTGGATGATGCTAGCTTCCTCGTTGAGGCTCAAACAACCGTTCAGGATGGGCAAACGAACGGCATAGATAGCGGGAGCTTACAACCGCTTGTGTCATACCTTCCGCATAGCCCAAATGGATCTATTCTCATAACAACACGAAGCAGAAATACAGCGCTTAAGCTGGTTGAACAACGCGACACCATCGCAGTGGGACCAATGAGTAAGAGAGATGCGCTAACGCTCTTGGAGAACAAGCTGGGAGGGCGTGACAGCTGTGATGACGCCGCCGAGCTCGCCGTAGCACTCGAGTTTATGCCGCTTGCCATCGTTCAGGCAGCCGCATACATCTACCAAAGAGCGCCGCGTTATTCCGTGCGAGAGTACGTTCAGGATTTTCGGAAGAGCGATCGCAAGAGAACGAGTCTCCTTAACTACGAAGGCGAACAACTCCGTCGAGACCGCGAGGCGAAAAACTCTATCATGATTACATGGCAAATATCATTCGACCACATCCGTGATATCAGACCATCAGCTTCTGATTTGCTGTCGCTCATGAGCTTTTTTGATAGGCAGGGAATTCCGGAGGCTCTACTTCAAAATCGAAGCGATCAGAGAAACTTGCAGCAAGACCACACAGAGAACGATGACAGCTTTGTTCATGGCGATGATAGTTATAGTGATGATGATGTAGATGGCACTTCACAGGCTAGCGTGAGTGATGGGTTTGAAGACGATATCTTGACCCTACGAAATTACTCGTTCATCTCCATCAATTTGGACGGTACAACCTTCGAAATGCACAGTCTAGTACAGCTAGCCACGCGAAAATGGCTTCAAGCTCACGGGCAGCAGGAGAGGTGGAAACATCAGTTTATCAGAAATCTTCATGCAGACTTTCCAACGGGAGAGTACGAGAATTGGGCAAGTTGTCAGGCGCTTTTCCCGCACGCGCAATCGGCAGCAGCACAACAGCCAGGGGATCAAGTCTCGCTGATACACTGGACTTCAATACTTTACAAGGCAGCTTGGTATGCATTGAGAATGGGAAATGGGGTGGAGGCGGAGAAGATGTCGCTTCAGGCATCGAAAATTAGAAAGAGGATTCTTGGTCAAGAGCACAATGATACGCTTAATAGCATGGCAATGGTAGGCCTAGCGTATAATCTAAGGGGCCGATGGGACGCCGCCGAAGA
>KV455083.1:1531-11854 GCA_001662575.1 Pseudogymnoascus sp. 23342-1-I1
AAGGAGGCCTCCAGCCGATAGTCGCTATATCTACGTAGACCTACGGTGCTTACAGAATACCATTGCCTTCTGCCTTCTAACCTAGTTCCCTAGACTCCTGTGAGACTAGGGGCTACGCTTTACAATTCTATCAGCTTAACCCATATCCAGCCTACTAGTTCAGAATGGCCAGCTAGGAGAGAAGGACCACCTAGGCGACTTCAGGAGGAGCGACGCTAACCGTAGAAACCACTAAGCTAGACTTGAGGCCTACTACTATAGAAGCTAGCAATTCTGTGACAAACAAGCCTAAAGATATAGCCTTAAGGCTAGCTAACCTCTAAAAGAGGATGGACGAAGAGAGGGCTTACATTAATACTATAGAAGAAGCTATATAGCTATTCTAACAGTCACATGGCGAAGATTATAGCTCCTACCCTAAGGAAGTAAGGGCTTTTATAAAGAAGTAAGCCTAGATCTAAGAAGAGAGTCGTTAGAAAAGGTAACGCTAAGAGCTTAAAGAAGAGTAGGTAGGACCCTAAACAAAGGATAACTATAAAACTACCTCTACTATATCTAGGGAGGTAACGCTAGCCTATAGGCTAGTAGGTAGAGTTAAGGAACCTAAGGTGTATAAGGGCGATTCTACCTAGGAACTTAATGAGTTTATAGCCTCCCTCTATGCTATTTTCTACTACTAACTAAGGGCCTTTCTAACTAAATAAGCTAAGGTAGCCTTTATAGCCTAGTACCTAGAAGGTGATCTTATAAAGGAATAAGATAATTAATGTATAGCCTAGAGTAAGGGGTATATAGATACCCTTGATATTACTAGTTTTAAGGAGTTCCTTTAGGACCTCTATGTTAATCTAGTAAACTAGTAACACATCATAGCCCTTAAGTATAACGGCGCTCTTTAAAGAAAAGGCTAGAGTATACGTAAATTCATTACTTACCTTAAGGATTTAGAGTAAGAAATAGAGCTATATACTAAGTTATAAAGGACTACCTACTTACTAACAAAAATCCACCTTAAGATAAGGTAACGACTCCTTAAAGGAGGGTATATAGAGCGTTCCTCTACTTATAAGGAAGCTATCGTTAATATCCTAGTAATGCTAGAAATAAATACTAGGTAGGTAATAGAGAAGAGCTCTACCCTTAATAAGCATACGTTAAAGGAAGGCAAGGAGCATAAGAACAGCTTCTAAGGTAGCTTCTAGGGTGGTTTTTAAAGAAGAAGAGGTAACTTTAAGGACTATAAAACCTTATAAACTCCTAGCTAAGAAGGGGCGTAACAACTAGCACGTAGATAGACGCCATTCTAAGGCTAAGACTTAAGGCTAAGCTAGAGCTTAAGCACTTGTTACAACTATAGTAAGGTAGGCTACTTTGCTAAAGAGTGTTAAAGCTAACACATAGGCTTAGGAGTAAGGAAGCTTAACATTATAAAGCAAGAGTGACTCCTAGTCGCCTTAACCCTATAGCCTACCACTAGGAAGAGGATGGAAATTAAGGTAGAACTAAGGGTTAAGTCTAAGTAGCATATAGTAAAGGCCCTCCTTAATTCTAGCTCTAACGCCTTAATAATACACCCTCTATTTACGAAGGATGTAGGCTTAGTGTGCTAGGACAGAGCTCCGTTAAGGGCTAAGGCTATAGATAATAAGGAAGTTGTTATATATAAGGTAGCGTTTACATAAGTATAGGCTTAGGACCACTTTTAAAGGAAGTCTACTATTGTCTAGACGTTCCTTGCCATAGATACCCTAGGTGTAAATGTTATCCTAGGGATGGATTAGATCATATAGGTTAACCCCTAAATTAATTAGCATACCTAGATCTAGCGCTAACCCTTTAATATCATAAAGACTAAGGTAGCTAACATTAAGGAGATTAAAGAAGGTAACACTACCTTTGTCCTAGCCTTAAGCTTAGATAACGAGCCGCTAGTCTAATGCCTAAGGGAATATAAAGACTTCGTTAACGTTTTCTTAAAAGAAGGGGTAGACGCCCTACCTAAGCTAGGTAGGAAAACCTATAGTATTAACACTAGAGCATAAGAGCCACTATATGGCTTAGTATATAACCTTTCTAAGACAGAACTAGCCACGCTCTATAAATACCTTCGTTCTAGTAAGGAGAAGGGATGGATATAGCGAAGCGTGAGCCTTATAGGGGCACTTATTCTGTTCGTCTAGAAGAAGGACGGTAGCCTACATCTTTACGTAGACTATAGGGGGCTTAATAAGATTATAGTTAAGAACCGTTACCTACTACTACTAATTACAAAGACCTTAGATTAGCTCTAAGGGGCAAGGAGCTTCACGAAGCTTAATATCTAGAACGCTTACTATAGGATCTATATACGCCTAGGCAACAAGTAGAAGACTGCCTTCTACACCCGTTATAGCTACTTTAAATACAAGGTAATGCCTTTTAGCTTAGCGAACGCTCTAGCTACGTTCTAGGCCTATATAAACGAGACCCTAGAAGGGCTCGTTAACACTATATGTGTCATGTACCTTAACGACATCCTCATTTACTCCTAAAGGGAAAAGGAACATGCTAACCACGTATAGGAGGTCCTAGGACGCCTACGTAAGGCAAACCTATACGTAAAGCTCTCGAAATGTAAGTTTAATACTAAGAAGGTAAGCTTCCTTAGGTATATGGTTATAATAGAGGGGGTTGTTATAAAGAGCAACTAGGTTACTATAATTGCTAAATGGCTTATACCGAAGACCTATAGAGAGGTCTAGGTGTTCCTTAGCTTTGCTAACTTTTACTAGTGCTTTGTAAGGAACTATTCCTTTATTATAGCCCTTATAACAAGCCTTATGAAGGGGGCTAAGGTAGGGAAACAGACAGGCCCATTCGTCTAGGGCGTAGAATAGTAATGCGCTTTTAACTAGCTAAAGGAAGCCTTTACCATAGCCCTAACGTTAGTTCATTTCGATCCTAGCTGTAGAATTAGGCTTAAGACTAATTCATTAGGGTTTAGCCTAGCTAGGAACCTCTCTTAATTAGTAGAAGAGCTAGGTAAGAAGGCTAAGTAGCACCTTATAACCTTTTATAGCAAGAAGCTAGAGCTAGCTAAGCTTAATTATAAGACCTATAACTAGGAAATGCTAGTAATCATAAAGTCCTTCAAACAATGAAGGCATTACTTTAAAGGGAGCAAGTACCTTATCAAGGTCCTTATAGACTATAATAACCTAAAGTATTTTATAGAAACCACTACCCTTATAAGGAGGTAAGCGTAGTAGGCGTAGGCATTATCTACCTATGATTTCTATATAGCTTATAGGGCTAGAAAGACAAACCTAACAGATGGGCTGTTAAGAAGACTAGATTATTATAAGGACATAGGGTACTATATCACAAGAGGTTGCATATAGGAGTGCGAGTCGGATAAGAGTCGGTGTAATCCTATAGGTCTACTACGAAGGATATAAAAAAGATAAAGGGGGAGCTTAAGGCTTCCTACCCCTTTGATATCTGTAACAGGTCTAGCTCGGCTAGTCCTTAGCGTTCCTTAGAGCCGCTACTGTTTAGGCTCTAAATCCATTCTAACACTAGAACTCCTATGCTGCCCTACTATAGTGTCGCCTATCGCGCGTCACCTTAGGTCTAAATGTGCCCTATGTAAGGAGGTATCCTTACATTACCCCCCCCCTAAGAGAGGGCTTTGTCCTTAAAGCGTGTAGCCCATTGTTGTATGTAAGGAGTATCTAAGTGTTAGCGTAAGTAGGGCGGTCTTTGTTAGAGCATTATGTAGCTAAATGCGTCCCTAGGATGTAGAGTAGAGCGGTGCTTTGTTTATAATAAAGGCTGGTTGTAAAGCTCTAGGTTGATACTAGAAAGTGTCTAAGGGTGATATAAAGGGTTGTGATTTTTCTAGTTACTATGCTCGCGCTACTCTTTCTTAGAAACTCATTGTTATAAGCTAATGTTATAAAGCGCCCATTTCTACCTACATTTACGAAGACTTCTTTCCTTATAATAACGCTCTAGAACCCCCTCCTAAGACTAGTACGTAGCCCCCTCTATTCGTATATTATATACTAATTAATTATTTATAAGAACTAAACAATCTAAACGAACAAGTAGGTGATGCGTGTGTGACGACGCGCTAATGATAACTTAGGAGTTAGGCTAACGGATTCTATAGCTTTAATCCCGTGACGATACTAACGATGCTAGTGCCTACCCCTCCTAGGGCTCTTAGTGTCGCCTTCTGTGTACACTACATGTACTACGCTTATAAGAAAGGCGATCTTAAGGCTAGGGAACTGGCCTATAGCTACGTCTAGAGCCTAGCGAGCTCTAAGTGCACGTACTGTGTAGCGCAACACGCTAGGTGTGTGCTAGTAAGTTTACGGATAGCCTACGGTCTTGTGTGATTGTTCCCGTATAGCTAACCTTATAGGGATAGATGTCCTAGTTCCTAGTAGAGGAATACTAGACCCTCCTTAACGCTAAGGCGTTAAGCAACCCTGACCCTGCTGCCATTAAGGCTGCCGTGGCGGATATTAGGCGTGTAGCTACTCTAGCTACCACCTAGATGCCTAAGTTCTACTCCTTATACGAGCTCTCCTCGTACATAGAGAGCTCCGCCCTCCGCTAGTCCATTAAGACTAGTTTCTACGTGAGTATACCCCTTTCCTATTGTTTCTTGTTCTAGAGCTAACGCCCTACGTAGTAGGTCTACTAGGTAGTGAATGTAGTAGGGGTTATAGTAGGGAGAGTGGAGGGGGATACGACCCTACTACTTAAGGGGCAGGTTAGCGCCTCCTCCTTGCTAGGGGAGGTAGTGGCTACCTCTAAGGTAGTGGTAGAGGGGATGAAGGAGGTAGTGGCGGTAGTGGACAAAGGGTCCGCCACTGTCGTGGCAGCAGCCTATGGTGGTAGGACGAAGAGGAAGAGGGTGGAGGAGGTAGAGGATGAGGTCGTTCCCGATCTTAGGTGAAGACCCTGTGTTAGAGGGAACTCGGGTCTAGTCCTTCACGTAGAGTCACTTCGACCCTTCGTCTCTTATGGTAGTAGCCGCTTATTATAACGCTAGTGAGACGTTTAGGAAGGGTGGCCTTTATAAGGACTATGGTGCCAAGTGTGCCCTGGCTTAGAGGGTGTTTTAGTTTAGTGTTATATGTAGTAACGACGCTGTCTTTCCTGCTTTGCCGTTCCTCTTATGATTATAGCTTAGCTCGCCTGTCTCCTATGCCATGATCCATCTAGGTAGGTCCTTTAGCAGTCTAGGTAAGTTAGGGTATTCCGTATAGAACTCTTGAAGCTTAAGTAGAGAGTTCTCGAAATTCGCTATAGGATACCACTCTAGATTAGGGTCGAATCCTACCTAGCTTACCTAGTATTATAGTTGCTTACGGTAGAGTCTTATAGTAAGGATCTTTTCTACTTACTATTCTTCTTAGCCGTTAATGACTTCGCTACTAGGCTCTAGTGCTACTTGTCTAGGTAAGGGGTTATTTAGAGCTTTAATGAGTATGTCTAGCAAGAATACGTCATGTATTTAAGAACCGTTAGGTAGCTATAGTTAGAATGCGTGTCTAACCTATTCTAGTACCGTATATAGTCTAACCTATTACTGTCCTAACTTATAGCTAGGGTGAGTGTTCTTAAGATTCCTTGTTAAGAGATATACTTTGTCTCTAACGACCTAGTCGATGGCTCTTTAGCGTTAATTAGGGTACTTTAACATCTCTTCTTAGGCCTTAACTATATTCTCCTTTACGTTAATCTAAGCGGTATGCATCCGTTTAGCAACCGCTTTAGCTTCGTTCTAGTTTAGAGTTTCCTAGGGGTTCGTTCCCTTTAGAGTGTTCTAATCCTAGCTAGTACGCAGATCTGTCCTATACTTAAGTTAGTAGGGGGTTATGCTAATTAAAGCGTAGGGTAGCGTCATCTAGACCTAATCTATAATGGGGATAAGCTTACTCTAGTTATCCTAGTAATGGGATACGAATGGGCGTAGTCTCTAATTAATATATTAGTTTATGATTTCCGTCTAACCGTTAGTTTGCTTATAGTAAGCCGTTAAGAGCTTAATCTTAACGCTAATGATCTAGTAGAACTTATGCTAAAAGGAGGACATGAATTAGGGTCCGCAATCGCTAATGATTAACACTAGGGTGTGTCTAAATCAATAAATTCATTTAATGAACAATTACGCCATTTGTCGTGCATCTATAGTCTTATAGTACGGTATGGTTACTAAACTCTTACTAAGGCGGTCTATGAACACTAGGATGCTATCGTACCTATGCTTATCCCTTAGGAACTCCTTAAAGTCCATCGTAAGATGTTACATAAGGTAGTTAGGTACTAGTAGGGGGTGTAAGAAGCCTTGTTACTTTATAACATTAGTGTGTAAAAGGCGGCATGTCGTGTAGTTACATACATACCGTAAGCAGTCCGCTTCCATGCTAACCTAATGATACTTTAGGGCGAGTAATTAGTATGTCTTCCTGCCGCTTAGATGCGCTATTAACACTTAGTCGTGCGCCTCTTAGATGAGTTTCGTATAGAGCTTAGTGTAGCGTTTTACACATAGGCGACCTTTGTACAAAAGGAGTTAGTCGCTTAGGGCGAAGCCATCTAGTAATAGTTGCTTCACACGTGTCTTAGCGAACGACTTCCTGTTGTTAGCACATAGTGCCTTAATTAGGTCGAAGGGCATCTACGCTTTTAGGGTGTCTATAGCGTTAACTAATGCTATATAGCTGTTAGCTAACTTGGCTCTAATATAGGGGTGTAGGCGGGCTAGGCCTAATAACACCCTTACACGACTGTCTAACTTAACTTTCTGTTACATTATAAGGTCTTAGTCTCTTCGGCTTAGAATATCAGCCTTCTAGTTATTCTTGCCTACCGTATACGTAATATGGAAGTTAAAGTTAGAGAGTAGTTCTATCTACTACACCTACTTTATGGTAAGAACCTTCGTAGTTATAAAGTATTTAAGCGAGTGGTAATTAGTATAAACGTTAACTTAGTGCACTACTAAAGCTAGTTCAGGTCTCTACTTCGAGAAGGCTTTTACGATCACGAACAGCTCCTTGTCATAGATCTCTTAATTAATCTCATGCCTAGTTAGGACGTGGCTATAGAAGCTAACTAGGTACTAGAGCTTATCTAGGTGTTCTTAAGAGAGTATGCTAGCCACGACTCTGTCTAACAAGTCGGTTTCTAGTTTCATAGGCAATTTAGGATTAAAGTAGTGTAGTGCCTATACTGCTAATAGTTGTCTCTACAATTCCTTAAAGGCGTTCTCACATTCGTTAGTCTACCAAAACGGCTTAGAAGGGCTTGTAATAGTAGTTAGAGGCCTTGTAATCTTTCTAAAGTTACGGATGAACTAGCGGTAGAACCTATAGAAACCTAGATAGGACTTCATACTAGTAACAGTAGTTAGTTAGATCTAATTACGTAGTGGTTCGATTTTCTTAAGATCCGCTTTAACACTAGAAGTGGTTAGTATGTAACCTAAGTACTTCGTATAGGTAACGTTAAACTTACACTTCTTAATGTTAGCCTATAGTCCTGCCTCTCTAAGACGCTAGAGGACCTTATGTATATGTTTAATATGTTCTATAAGGTCCTTAGAATAGATTAGGATGTCGTCTAGGTAAGCTATATAAAAGTCGTCTAAGTATTACATAAGGACGTCGTTCATGTAACGCTAGTACGTAGTAGGGCCGTTTGTTAGCCTAAACGGTAGCACCTTGCACTTATATGATCTATAGTAAGTCTAAAAGGTAGTATACTCTTTAGAGTTAGGGTGCATTTGTATGTAATAGAAGGCTTGTTAGATATCTAGCTTCGTGAAGATCTTAGCTTTCGACACCTAGCCTAACAATTCGTTAATGTGTAGTATAGGGTATAGATCGTTATAAGTAAAGCTGTTTAACTTATAGTAATTAATATAAAACCTTAGCTTGCCGTCTGCTTTCTTAACGAATAGTATAGGGGACGTAAAGGGGCTGTTACTATTAATGATGAAGCCTTTCTCTAGGTTCTCTAATAGGTATTACTTCATAGCCTTAAGCTCTTTAGTGCCTTGCTAGTAGAGTAGGGAGAAGGCGTTTAGCAATGGCACCTTAAGCTATATCTTATGGTCGTATACATAATGTGGTAGTAATTTATTAGATTCTAATTTTAAGAAGACGTTAGTGTAGTTTCGGTGTACAGCTAGGAGCTTCTACTTAATGAGAGTAGCTATCTTATCGTCTTCTTCCATTTCCCTTTCCTAAATGATCTAATCAATCTTATAGATGCTCGTCTAGAAGAACTTAGCATCTCTTTACATCATCTTATAGTAGAGAGCGTTCGTACCTATCTTGCAGATTCGCACTAGTACAAAGCTAGGTGTTAGTTTCGTAGGTAGAGAGAGAGGGTTCTCTCTAATTTAGGGTTAGCTTAGTGTTAATACTAAGGTCTCCTTGTAGTCTAGAATTATCACATTTGCTTTTAACAAGCGTCTGCCTACGTGGCGTCTATCTTTATAGTGGATCGCTAGATCCCTACGATTCGCATCTAATTAGTACGCTAGATGTTAAAGTAACGTTTCGCGTAAGTAGTAGGGCAAGGTGATCTCCTTGCTCTAGCTAGGAGTTAGCGGGTACTCCTTTAGCCATACTAGCTAGCTCTTTATAAAGTCGAGTAGTATTTAGAAGCGGCTGAAAAGCTTCTTCCTAATTATTACATCTTACGCTCTAAGGTCTAGGAGCACAAAGGGGCAGTTATATATTTAACGTCTATTAACTATTAAGTGTAGCTAAATATACTCTAATACGTAGCTTTGGATTTTTTAATAAAAGCCACAGATTAGTATAGTGTAAGGTAGTTTCCGTATAGGGCTCTAAAGTGCTTTTAACAGTCGTATAGCGAAAGGCTTATTAATAACGAGGTAGCCATTTACTCCTATATCTATAAGAGACTTCGTCTACACGCTAAGTCCGTTCATACTTAGTGTTATATTAACTAAGAACTAGGTCCCGCCTAAGAGTTCTTATAAGTCTAGTCCTCGTAGGTTACATTTGCGTAGACCTAGGAAGGAGCCTTTGCCTAGGCCTCGTCGTTTTCCTCTAGCGACGCATCTAACTAGAGCTTAACGGCTTCTTCCTAGTGTTCTTTAGTCTTAGGGGCTTCCTAGTATATTTCCTTTACTATAGCATTAAGCGGGTACTTGTCTTAGAAGTGGCTAGGCTTGCTACACTTAAAATAGTTACTAGTAACGGCCGGAACGGCTGTCCTTACACGCTTAGGCATAGTTGGTTTTAGGAGGAACGGAGTCCTCGTAAACGTAGGTGGTAACGTTCGTCTTAGTTTTAGTACTAACGTCTTCGTTACGTCTATAGATTAAGAGCTCGTCTTTGTAGATCCTAGGAGTAGGTTTAATTCGTTATTCTTATGCTATTCCTAATCGAATGCGGTAAGCTCTTAGACTATAGTCTAGTAGTTCCCATTCTATTAGTTCTTGATAACCGTTACGTAGCTATGGAATTAAGGCGTTAACTTGTTCTATATGTACTAAAACCACTCTAACTATAATACTTATCTAGTAATGGCTACGCTCTAGAAGCGAGCCTTGAATTTAAGGAAGGTTTCGTGAGAATGGCCTTTTTCTCCTATCTACATGTCGTTAAACTCGTTCTAGGCCTATTCCGTCTTGTTACCTATAAGGTAATACGAACTAAGTAAGTCCATCATCTCGTTAGCGCTCTAGAAGCTATGCGTATTAGATAGGTATTAAGGTTCTAGGTATTTCTTTACTAGGCTAGTTGTAGTACCCTATATTAACGCTCTTCGAGATACGTTAGTAGGGTAATGATCTTTGTTAACTACAAGTCGGTCTTATATAAAAGCGCTCCATTATAGAAAGGTATGCTTAACGCCGTCGCTTAGGGGCGTGATTCTTTCTAATATAGTAGATTTCTTATAGCGATATAGGTAGTCCTTAGTGCCTTGTCGTAGTAGGACTAGGATCGATGGGGATCGCGTAGTGCTAATAGGTAGTAGTTGAATAGAGGTAGGCGTGTTTCGCATCTATGGTATAGGCGGTTCGTCCCCGTCTCCTTTAATGGTAAGCACTAGGGTGTCCGCTACTAGTAGCATAGACGGTATTCTAGTCTAGCTAGCCATAAGGGTGGCTATCATTGCCTTAAGCTCCTGCATCTCGTTTTCGAGGTTCGCTATTCGATCTAGGGCATCTTTAGAGGGCCTTACGGTGTTACCTATAGCGGTTATTTACCTAGTAGTCATTTAAGGCAGTAGACCATCATTGTCTAGGGGGAGGTTTGACGTCGTCTTCCTTATGTTAGT
>KV455083.1:11943-75408 GCA_001662575.1 Pseudogymnoascus sp. 23342-1-I1
CTCTTTAGCGCTAACGCGTTAGCAACTTTACTAGCTTGCTCTATAGGATTAAACCCTAATCTACTAGCTGTCTGTGAGATCTTAGGAATCATGGCTATTTAAAGTCGTTAGGTCTCTACTCTAAAATAGCACCAAGTCGTAGTTAGTAGTGTGTTGGTAGTTCTCCTAAGTCATTTAGGTATAGGATATTATTTACAAACAGCTATCCCTAGCAAGTGTGATCTTTTTTGTATAATGTAAGGACATAGGGCACCGTATCACAAGAGGTTACATATAAGAGTATAAGTTAGATAGGAGTTAGTGTAATCCTATAGGTCTACTACGAAGGATATAAAAAAAGATAAAGGGGGAGCTTAAGGCTTCCTACCCCTTTAATATCTATAATAGGTCTGGCTTAGCTAGTCCTTAGCGTTCCTTAGAGCTACTACTATTTGAGCTCTAAATCCATTCTAACACTAGAACTCCTATGCTACCCTACTATAGTGTTACCTATCACACGTCGCCTTAGGTCTAAATGTGCCCTATGTAAGGAGGCATCCTTATAATTATAAGGTTAAAAAGGGTAGCTAGAACGAGATGTTACTTACCCTTTAGAATACCCTTTATAAAGCTATAAAGGCTAGAGGAACCTTATAGGTAAGTAGGGTGATAACGAGCCTATAAGGCCCTTAAGAAGAGGATCTCGACTTATAGAGTATAGGCAAAAGCGCTAGTAGCGCTAGACTAGATAGAAACCAAAATATAGACATAAAGAGTTTAGGTTCTATTATCCCTAGGGTTATGGTAATAGCTATAGCGTAAGGAGAGGGTGCCTATAGTACTATAACTAAACCTTTAACGGACTTAATTAAAACCCTCTAGGTAGCTAACAAGCTTAGTATTAAAAGGGCTAAGGACGTAGGAATGGTATAAGTAGAGAACCCTCCTAGATAGAGAGTAAACGATGTAAGCATCTTATGCTTTAAGGGGGCGGTCTACGTACCCCCTAATTAGGCATTACGTATAGAAATCTTTAAGATTTGCTATAACGACCTATTAGCTAGGCACTTTAGGTATAAGAAGACCTAGGAGTTAATCTAACGTAAATACTTCTAGCCTAGCCTTAACTAGGAAGCTAGGAAGTATATATATAGCTACGATATATGCTAGCAGATCAAGCTTATATAGTATAGACTATATAGCGAATTATAAGCATTAAGGATGCCTATAAAGCCCTTTAAGTCTATAAGTATAGACTTCATTATAGACCTACCTCTAAGCGTAGAGTGTTATAAGTAAGAAGGTTAAGAGGTAGAATTAGGGGCAGGACGCTTATAACGTAGGGCGGCCTTATAGATAAGGCTACTATAAGAGGCTACGTAAGCTAAGCGGTAAGGGAAGGCCACATGAGCTAGCGCTAGAGCTAGCTCTATGTTAGAACTAACCTACCTAAGGAATAGGCTATAGATAAAGAAGCTAAGCCCCTTATACTAAGGGGCTTAGAGTTTAGCTTGTTAAATACTAAATTAGTTACTACTACCTTAGTTACTTATGTTATTTATTAAACCCTTACATTTTAAACTCTCTTCCTAACTAGAGGATAGCCTAATAACTTAAGGCTAGTACCATAGACATACCATTTAAAGGGGTAAGGTCTTAGTTACACTTATAGAACTAGGACACCACCTAGACTACCCGTAATAGCACTAACCTAGAGTTAACACTAGCTAGGGACTAGTAGGTAGTAGACTCCTAATAGTAGGAGGCCTAGTTCGTAAGTGATGACGATGATAGCTTAGACCTCACTAACCTACCCTTAGACAAGGAGGAGCCCTAGGAGGCACGTCCGTTAACTAAGGCTGCGTTAGGCCTAGAGGAACGACTAGAAGAAGGGCAATAGGTGTTAGCATGACTTAAGTGACAAGTCTAGGAGGCTAGAGACCTAAAACGACGTGTAGTAAAGGCCTATATCATTAAACTCAAAGTCTAAGAAGAACGTAAGAGAGCCCTTAAGAGGGAGCTACGTAAACTCCTACGTGTAACTACCTAAGAGGGGCTCTAAAGGCACCTAGGTGGTAAGGACGCCTAAGTAAGGAAGGCACTAAGCTATGTTAACGACCTTAGCAAGGTTAGGGGCGAGCTAGCTACAAATTAACTAGAGAAGGCATAGAAGACGCTATAGCTCTATGATCTACCTACGTTTAATAAGAAGAACATTAGAGAAGCCTAGGCGTTTATCATAGGCGTAGACTACTAGCTACGTATAGACGCAAGGGCCTACTACCTAACAGACTAAGACAAGATTGATTTCTATGTTATGTCTTTTGTAGCTAGCCTAGCTACGAAGTAGGAATGCTATAAGTAACAGGAAGGACTAGGGAATATAACGTAAGTGTAATTTAAGGTCTAGATTATAGACTTAATCATAGACTTAGCTAACTAGAACTTTAATGCTATTACGTTATATAACTTAGCAAAGTAAGGAGAGGGATAGTTAGCTAAAGATTTTATAGCCTACCTTAACACGCTAAAGCTAGAACTTTATATTAATAGCAAGAAGTAACGGAGAGACAACCTTTATGTAAAGCTATAAGAGGATGTCTAGTAAGACCTCTTATAACAGGACGAGGTCCTAGCAACTAGATAGGGCCTTTTGTCACTAGCGACCTAGATTAAGAATGGCTACTACCTTGCTAACTAGTAAGTAGGGTAGAGGAAGATAGATAGCTACACTAAGACAGTTAGGGTAGAACTAGGGCTAGGTTAGGAACCCTAGACGAGCATAAGGAATAAGGGCTAAGAGGCCCTAGGTTAAGAGACCTAGAGGGAAGGCCTAGCTACTAGCCTAAACCGTATAGTAGTAGGGAGCTAACCTAATTAGCAAGGGAATAGGTGCTACGGCTATAGGTTAGAGGACCACCGTCTAGCATAGTGCCCTAAGGTAGTATGTTATAACTATAATAAGAAAGGGCATATATCCCTAGACTACCTAGAGTTAGTAGGAAAAGGGGGGTCCTAGTGATAATATCCACTACCCTAAGGCGCTAGGACGACATAAGGGTGGACTAGAAGCGACGACGGTTAGTTATACTAGTTATAGTTATAGTAGTAAACGGGAGCAAAAGGACGGAGAGGGCCCTTATTAACAGTAGTGCTAAAGAGAACTACGTACGCTAGACCCTCGTTATAGAATGTAGATAGTAGCTATAAGGGGGCCTAGAAGGGGGGCTGTCAACCTTAGAAGGGAAGGAGATCTAGACATATAGTGCTTATAAACTTAAGATTAAGGCTACTAATAGCATAAGAGACGCTAGGGCAGCCTGTTACTAGTTCGTGGCATGTACATTTAAAGGCCTAGATGTAAACATTATCTTAGGATACCCCTAGCTTACGAAGACCGACCTAACCATTAGGTATAAGGGGGGGACTTAGTAGTTCCTAAAGAGCTATAGTAGCGTTAAGGAAGTAGGCCCTAAAGAGTTCTATAAGGTAGCTAGGGAGGTAAGCAGGGGCTATAGCGTGCTATTAAACTAAGGTTTTAAGCGATAACACATTAGAGCTATTACCATAGAGCTAGCGATCAACTTAGGTAACCTAGTAGCAACTTACCTTCCCTTATACTACTAACGACACGCTAACGTCTTTAACGCTAAAAGGGTTAGCCTACTCCCTAAGCACTACCTTATAGAACATAAGATTAAGTTAACAAAGGGGAAAGAACTGCCATAGAGCCTAGTCTACCCCTTAGGGGAGCCTAAACTAGAGACGCTCTATGAATACCTAGACGTAGGCTTAAAGAAGGGGTAGATCTAGCGATTCATAAGCCTAGCTAGCGCTATAATGTTCTTTATACCTAAGAAAGACAAGGGGCTATGGTTATGTGTTAATTATTATAGACTAAACGTGGTTACGATCTATAACTAGACCCTACTCCCTCTAATTAGCAAGACGTTAGATAGATTATAGAGGTCTAAGGTATTCATAAAGCTAGACCTTAAGGATACTTACTACTAAATCTAAATACATAGTAGCGACAAGTAGAAGACGGCTTTCTATACCTACTATAGTTACTTTAAATATTTAGTAATGCCATTTAGCCTCTCTAACGCGCTAGTGACGTTCTAGGCCTACATTAACTAAGTGCTAATTAGGCTCGTTAATGTAACCTACATAGTCTACCTTAACGATATACTTATCTTCTCTCTAAGGAACCAACTTGTTACTAGGACATAGTAGAGGAGGTCTTTAATAGGTTATGTATACATTAGCTATACGCTAACCTTAAGAAGTGCGTTTTCGACACTAATAATGTTAAGTTCCTAGGATTCATCATAAGGCCTTAAGGGATTAGCATAGACCCTACCTAAGTCGTAACCGTCTAAGAGTGGCTAGTTCCCTAGTTTATTAAGGACATCTAGGTGTTCCTAGGGTTTGCTAACTTCTACTAACGTTTTATAGAGGGTTACTCAAGGGTAGTAAGGCTGATTACAAACTTACTTAAGATGATAGGGGTCGATAAGAGTAAGGCCTTTACTATGACCCCTAAGGCTATAGTAGCATTTAACACGCTATAGGACTAGTTTACAAGTGCCTTAATGCTACGCTACTACGATCTAGAGCAAGAGACTTAGGTGGAGACGGATGCGTTAGGGTATGCCGTCTCTAGAATACTCTCCTAGCTTTTTAGCAAAGCATTAGCAAGGTGCTAGCACCTAGTTGCCTTTTTCTCCTAAAAGCTTACGCTAGTAAAGCTCTAGTATGATACTTATGATAAGGAACTCATGGCTATCATCCTAGCTATAAACCATTAGGGCTAGTACCTACGTAAAGTAGCGTAACTAGTACATGTATAGACTAACTATAATAACCTTTAATACTTTATAACTAAGTAGAGCCTTAACGGATAGCAAGCCTAGTAGGTAGAATCACTAGCTAGGTATGATTTCTACATTAAGTACTAACTAGGAAAGGCTAACCTAGTAGACGGCCCGTTAGGAAGGCTAGACTACTAACCTATAGGTAATGACGATAATGCACACCACCTCCTAGGTTTACATTTCTGCCTTTGTAGAGGCCTAACTAAGGACAACCCGTAAGCGCTATAAGGTAACCTAGCTATAAAGCCTAACGTAGGAGTAATAACGCAAGGGGGCACGAAAGCTCTAACTACTATAGGGACGGTAGGACCCCTTACTACTAAAGAAACAGCCCGTTATAGGGCTAACAAGGGCCTGTAAGCCTAGGAGGAAGGAGGGGAACGGTGGCGTAAGGGAGTCTATAAGGTTAGTAGCGTAAACTCCCTTACTAAAGGCACCTCGCCTTAGCTAGGCGAAGGTAGGATAGCGGCGCTAGACCGTAGGCGGCTTACTAGGACACCTATAAGAGGCGTCCTACTAGAGCGTAGCAAGGCCATTAAAATGGTAGCGTAAGAGTAGGGGACGGGGCTCCCTATAGCTTCCACAAGAGAGGCCCTCCTAGAACTCTAAAGCTAGGACGAGTTCGTTACTAGGAAGGCCTACTAGGGGGTCTTAGAGAACAATAGTAGTAGGAACCACAAGATGGCACTCTAGAGCATAGGGAATAACGGACTCCTATAGAGGAGGAGCCTAATCTACGTTCTAAACTCTCTTGCTATAAGAGTAGAGCTCTTAGCTACATACTATAACGACCTATATGTAAGCTACTTTAGGTTCATGTAAACCTAGGAGCTACTCTAGCAGAAATACTACTAGCTAGGAATGTAACGGGACGTGAAGAACCACCTCTAAACTTATAAAGTATGCTAGTAGACGAAGACAAAAAGACATTCACTATATAGAGAGCTCACGCCATTCCTACTACTAATAACGCTATAGAAGGAACTAACGATAGACTTTATCGTTAGACTACCCTTAAGCTAGTTCTAAGGCTAGGTGTATAACTCTATCTTAGTAGTTATAGATTAATTCATAAAGATGGCCCGTTACATCCTAGTAACTATAACCATTAAGGCAGCTAAGCTCGTAGAGGTTTTCATTAACACAATCTTTAAGGATTACAAGACGCCTATAGGTATTACCTTAGACTAGGGCCTATAGTTCACTAGCTCCTTCTAGGGAAGCTTTATGTTCTACCTAAAGGTATAGCGACGGCTTAGTACCGCGTTCTAACTATAAACTAACGGTTAGACTAAGTAGTAAAACCAAACCCTAGAGTAATACCTCTAGTGTTATTATAATTATACCTAGGGCGACTAGGCTAGGAAGCTAGCTCTTACGGAATTCTTATATAACAACTTAATACATAAGATAACTAGCTACTTACCATTCTACCTCTTATATAGTTACTAACCTATAATAGACGTATCCTTCGCTAACCCCTAACAATAAGACGGCTTAGCGATAGTATAGGTAGAGATACTCTAGAGGGAATAGGAAGAACTACACGCTACCCTTTAATGTGCTATTAAAGCCTATAAGAAATACTATAACTAGAAGCACATACTAATGTGCTTCTAAGTTAGAGACTAAGTTATACTAGTAGTAAAAAACCTCTACTAGTTGTAACTAAACTAGAAGCTAGCTAACAAATACTTAGGGCCTTTCTAGGTAAAGGAGATAATAAGGTCCTATAGGTAGTCTTACTACCTATCCTTACCTAATAGCTATTAAATCTATAACGTATTCTACGTCTCCCTCTTAAAGCCTTACTACACTTATACTATAACCATTCTAGTAGTAGCGATACCCATTAAGAACCATAACGAGTAAGAAGTAAAGGCTATCTAGACACATAAGGACGTAAGAGGCGTTTAATGCTATCTCGTCTAATAGAAGGGCTACTTGCCTATAGACGACACGTAGGAGCTAGTAGAGAACCTTGCTAACGCGAAAGGGATACTTAAAGCGTACTATGTAGGCGTGCTATAGCCTATACGTAGGTAGTAACGCCTAGGAGGCTAGGGTGGGTGTATAAGTTATAACCAACCTATGCTATACCTGACCCCATCTATGCTAAGGTAGTTAGGGGAGAACGGGGGTAGACGCTTAAGTCGTAACTAACCCGTTCTACCCTCGCCCCCTTTAATAAGGACGTTCTAGTGAACCCTAGGGCAGCGCTATATAAGTAGGGCTAGAAAGTTAACGCTAAGGGTATAAGGGCGCATAGCTAACGTAATGGCTACGACTAGCTACACAATCACACTAGGGGAATAACGGGTAGAAGACAGGGAAGAGATAATTACATTATAAGCCTAAAGGCTAAACAAAGTCTAAGCCTAAAGGTAGAAGGATAATAACTACACCTATAAGTAGGAACAAGACCACGCCCTTTAGGCACTAGGACGCTACTAACAAACGCTAAAAAAAGACTACTTATAAACGTATAACCTAGACCTATAAGCACTAAGCACTAGGGTATAGGGATGACGGTAATAATAGGAGTAGCGCTAACAGCTACATAGTAGGCCATAGCCGTCCCTAACCCTGTTTCCGCTTCCTCCTACCCTCCTTCTCCTTCTCCATCTCCTTTTCCTTAGCCTAGCTAGCTAAGAGGGCCTTGCTAAAGTTAGCTACGCACTATTNNNNACCTTAATGCGTAATAGCGTAGAGAGGGTTGCCTCCTAGCCATAGAGGAGAGCAGCATTAGTCTCCGTAAGGGAGGGGGTGACGGAGGTAGTTACGTGAATGTTAGTAAGGAGGGCGTTTGTAGTAGTAACGACCTATGCTTAGAGGGCGACCTTAGCGGCACTAGTGGTAACGTTGTAGTTGTAATGGTTATTCACCATTTTCACGACTACTACCGTCATAGAGGGGGGGACCTAAAGACATCTAGCCTAGTTAGTAAGGGATAGGTGGCTTAGAGACGTTATAAGGGGGGAATAGATCACTTACTAAAAGGCACTTATCCTTCAACTACGTGTAGCAGGTGCACTTAGTGTGTATAGGGGGGAACATGCACTCTAACATAGCCTCCTGCCTAAGCCTCTTCGTATAGTAAAGGCAGCACTTACGCTAGAGGTGGTGGTGCTACTACCTAGGGTTATTACTAGAGCGGCAACAGGGATGCACGCGACCTACATCCTTCTCCCTCTCCTTCTCTTTCCCCTTCTTCTCCTCCTTCTCCTTCTTCCTCCCCTTCTTTACCACCCTCTCCTCCTTTAAATTAGAGTACATGTCCTCCTCCTCTAAGGACTTAGAGGGCACGAAGAGGGTGGGGGGGCCTGCAGGGGACGAGACAACAGGGCTGTGGCGGGATGAGGCGGGGGAGGCAGGGGACAGGACGGGGGAGGCAAGCGCTACAAGGGAGGACGCCGCAGGGACCACGCCACGGGGACCATGGGAACGACGACGGGAGGCGCGGTAGAGGCTATAGAGGGGGGCGTAGGCGTGGCAGGGGAGGCGACGGCAGAGGCTATAGAGGGGGCCGTGGGCGTGGTAGGGAAGGCGACGGCGACTATAGGGACCGCGGCCGTAGAGGAGGGAGCGCTAGGGGGATCTATCTAGAAGTTAGTAAGGGTCCTACAAGCTAGGAGGGGAAGGAAATAGGTCCCTAAGTAGGGCTACGGAAGGGCCACCGCTAAAGGACTAAGACACAAGAAGCTAAACAGAAGAGAAACCTACTAGGGCAAGTCTAGAGGTAGAAGGAGACGCAGGGGCGACGGGATAGCGACGAGGTAGGGGTAGTAGGGGTAGTAGGGGTAGTAGGGGCGGAGAACGTAGTCTAACTAGAGGGAGCTCTAAGATACGTTAGAACGCGAAACATAACTAAGATAGAAGGAAAACAAGAGACTTACTTAACGTGGCCACAAAGGCTAGCATAAGGGTTAATGCCCTAGGGGTAACGGAATTAGTATTGCTATCATTAACGATAAGGAGGGACAAGTTAGAGCTAGTCATAGTAGAGCTTTAGGGGGGGGTTAAGGAAACGGAGGAATTTAAAGAAAAGAAGGGGCACTAGAGGAAAAGCGTGGCTCTTATGCCTAAACACCTCCTTTATAAGCGTTATCATGTAACCTACCTAATAACTAACTATAAGCATACGCCCTAGGCTACTATAAGCTTCTTAGTACTAACCTATAAGTAGCCCTAATGGTCTTTGTTAGCCTGCTAATTCTAGCTATAAAGCGATAGATTTAAAGAAAAGGCTTAAAGAAACCCATTAGCATAGGTTACGTAAGGGAGTAGAAGTGGCGCTAGTTAGTAAAGCCGAGTGGAGTAGGTAGGGCTATAAGGAGAGTATAGGGTAGCAAGCCTTAAAGAACGTAAAGAAAAGGCCCCTAGGGACTTAGGCCTAAGGGGGGGGGTGATGTTATAGGTAGGAAGGTTAAGAGGTAGAATTAAGGGCGGGACGCTTATGACGCAAGGCGGCCCTATAGATAAGGCCACCATAAGAGGCCACGTAAGCTAAGCGGTAAGGGAAGGCCACGTAAGCTAGCGCTAGAGCTAGCTCTATGTTAGAACTAACTTGCCTAAGGAATAAGCTATAGATAAAGAAGCTAAGCCCCTTATACTAAGGGGCTTAGAGTTTAGCTTGTTAAATACTAAATTAGTTACTACTACCTTAGTTACTCACGTTATCTATTAAACCCTTACACTAAGTATATACCTTATAGGAAGACTATTATAGCCCTAGAGCTAGCGTGCCTATTCCTTACATATTAGGTTAAAGACTTTAGAATACTAGCTAAAATCATAATAGACTAAGGTAGTATGTTTACGTGCTACTTCTAGTTAGCCTTCTGTTTCTACCTTAAAGTATAACGTAACCTATCTACTACTTTCTACCCTTAATCTAATAGCTAAACTAAGAGGTAGAATTAGAATATTAAAGCATACTTATAGATCTACTATAATTAGCACTAAGACAACTAGGTAGAACTCCTCTACTTTATAGAATTAACCTATAATAACACCTTTTACGATTCCATTTAAATGTTACTAAACTAGGCTTAATATGGTATTAATATAGACCTAAGACAAGGAATTAAGGACGATCCTACTAGAAGGGAGGTGCTAGTTATAAAAGACTAAGTTAAAATGATCCTAGAGCTATAGTAGGAACTTAAAGAGGTGTGGAAACAGACGAAGGAAGCCTAAATATAAGGCTATAATAAGCTACATAAGCTAATGTAGTATGTAGTAAGAGAAAAGGTGTAGCTATTAGCTAAGAACATTAAGACCACCTAGCTAAGTAAGAAGCTTAGCTACTAGTGGCTTAGACTATACAAGATCTTATAAAGGATTAGGAAGCAAGCGTATTAGCTAAGGCTTCTACTAAGGTATAAGGCGGTTTATAACGTATTTCACGTCTCCCTACTTAAGAGGTATTAGGAGGGCGTAGAGAAGGCTAATCCTCTACTAGATCTAGAGATTGTAGATAGAGAAGAGGAATATAAGGTTAAAGTAGTCCTAGACCATAGGACTATATAACAAGGTAGGGGAACCTAAGAGGAATACCTAATCTAATAGGTAGGCTATAGTACTACTAACGATTAGTAGGTTCTAAAGCTTAACGTAAGGCTACCATTAATTAAGGCATATCATAAGGAATAAGCCTAGAAGGTAATGTAGTATATTATCCTACTATAAGAAAGGCTCTAAGCTAGGAGGCGTACGCGTAATAGCTATAAGTTGTAGGTTATAAACCCACTAGTCTAGGTGTATAAACAAATGCTTAAGAAGGGCACGATCGCGATCTATAGGCGTAGGCGTAGGCAAGAGAACAGGCCTTATTAACAAAGGCGTAGAAGGTAGGGTAAGCCTTACTTAAGCTATCTATAAGGTTAGCAACGCCTATAGGGAAGGAAGACCACATACTTACTATAAACTTTAAGGCATTAACGTAGGCGTTAAGGCTAGCCTAGTAAGCGCTAAGAACCTCCTTAATAAAAGCGTTATATACGTTAGTAGTAGCCTTAAGACCCTTAGTTCTAGCACAGTCTAGCTCTATAAGGGTTTCTACATAATGAAGAAAGGCTTAGCAAGGATCGCCTACGTTATAGACGATAGGACCACCCACCCTCACAAAAGGCATAGCAGGATCTACGATAAAGGGAGGCGCGGTAGCGCCCTTGCCCTTAGCGTAAGAGGCGCCTTTAGTCTTAGGCGTTACGGGCTCTTTGCCCTTAATGGTAGTTATGAACTCACGCTAGGCAACTAACAGGTTAGCTAAGAAGTTAAGGGTTGTAGGAGAATCTTCGTCTAGGCTAGCATCCTCATCGTTAGCGTAGCTGTTTAAGATAGCGTTAGCCGTAAGCTAGAGGGCCTCTAGTTTAGGATAGAACTAAACGTTAATCTATTAGCCTATTAGTATAATTAGTTAGAAAGGGGGAAGATTACCCTTATAGGGAGGTAGCAATGGTTGCCCTAGAGGCAATCGCTACACTTGTCTAGGCCCAAAGGGGTCTAGCACATCTAGTCTAGGTAGTTGTAATACATATGCGAACACTTTAGGTAGTAGTCGCGGAACCTAGCATAGAGGCGTCTAGCTGATTCGGGGACCGCACGACGCGTGGCTAACTTCTACCTAAAGACCGTACGTTGCTCCTTCTAAGGGTCCTAAGCGTTAGAGGAGGGGCCATCGACCTCTGGCTCCTCTAGCGAGCCCTCCATTAAGGGCAAGCGGTAGGGACGGATAGCGCGTGGGCGCGTAGGGGCGACAGACCCCCTTAGAGTAGGCGTCATAGTTAATTTAGGAGAGCCTGACATCTAGGCCGCTCCCCTCTTGCGTGGGGTAACAACAGGCGCTGTTGGCTGTTTCTTAGGCTGCTTACGTGTAGCCATGACTAAAGAACTAGGCGGATCGAGGGCGAAAGGCGAAGTAAGGTGATGTTAAGGATGAAGGTAGAAGGAAGTAGGAGTTTAGCGCGACGCCTATAACAAAGGGGGTCACGGGACCAGCCCACGAAGCGCGTACCTAAACAAGCCCACCACCTAGGCTAAAACAAAGAGTCTAAACAAGCTAGGAGGGCAACCAAGCCCTACCTACGAACCTTGGAATTAAGGACAATCCCGTAGAAGGGGAGGCAATTGTAAGGCAGCCTATCACGTGAGGCCGCCCTAAACTCAGGGGCTGCCCGGCAGTGCCCAGCAGTAGAGCCACTAGGGCTCGGTAAGCTAGGGTATGAGGGAACGTAGGATATAAGGAGCTGGAAGCCTCAGAAGGAGGCCTCCAGCCGATAGTCGCTGTATCTACGTAGACCTACGGTGCTTACAGAATACCATTGCCTTCTGCCTTCTAACCTGGTTCCCTGGACTCCCGTGAGACTAGGGGCTACGCTTTACAAGCTGTAAGACTATCGCATAAGTCACCTTGCTATCATAGTTCTTAACGCGTCAAACAGATATTAATGATCCCGATGACTGTCATTCCAATATTTAGTATGAGTCTCCTTGGCATAGTAATCCCTAACCAAAGAGACTAACGCATTTCAGATGCCACACGCGGCTTTGGGAAACACTTATGGGACATTCCACCTCAAAATATTATCCCGCTCTGGAAGGTACGGCTCAGTACATATTTTTGGCTGGCACATACTTACAGAAATATCTCTACTACATCTCCCAAATATTTTACATTGTTGTACAGGGTCTGGCGAAATTCTCCATCCTACTCCTGTAGCTCCGTATCTTCTCCGACGGACGGTTTCGCCTTGTCACAAAGATAGTTATAGGGTGGATTGTGTGCCACATTATTGAATTTGTGATAGTTGTCGCCTTCCAATGCACACCTATTGAATCGGTCTGGAATATCACAGTTCCTGGAAAGTGTACTCATTCTCAGGCATTTATCTATGCAGCTGCTGCCTTAAGCATTTTTGAGGACATTGTCATAATGCTGCTCCCTGTTTGGGAGCTGAAAGGCTTGAGACTGGACTTAAGGAAAAAAATTGCTCTGTTCTTTTTGTTCGCTCTTGGCTCCTTGTAAGTACATTCACCCAGTTAGCTTCTTCCAGAATGTTTTGCTAAGTTAGAACTCAAGCGCTTGTATCAATAGTATGATTCGACTCAAGTATATTATCTCCTATAGTTCCTCCATCGATTAAACATGTAAGTGAATTCGCCCCGCGCGGCATATTATTCGGGAATACTCACTTGTAGACTTAACAATGTTGACGTTATCCTATGGAGCGTTCTCGAAGCGTTTATGGCAATCATTTGTGCCAGTCTCATGTGTCTTCGACCTTCAATTGTTAAATGTTATTCGGATGCAAACGGCGTGGACCACAAAAACGAGCACGGCCGTGACTAAGAGGATAGAGCTGCAAGAACGGAGACTTGTGGCAGAAAGCCATATCCGTTAATTAGTCAGAGATCAGTTCATCATATAAATACAATCCTTCTGGCTTTCACACTACTAGATGGCATTTATTGGCCAACGTGATACCATAGCGCAGGTTGGCAAGTAAACATAAATGTAGGGCTGTTCTCATGGAGAATCTATGAAGTCGTCAACTCCAACTATAAATTCCAACACAAAGTCATACAAAAAACTGCTGTGGGGTATTGGTTTGCGCTCCTAGGTTTAATCTGCACCTCTCGCTCTCACTCGACGTTGCCCCTCGCCCGAGGCCACTCCCCGTGAGACAGCGACCTCGATGCGCTATTCAGCAAATTAGAAGCCTCAGATCTACGCCCATCAGTCAGCAGTTTTTCCTAAGATACATAATATAGCCATTCTCCTGTCGCCATACCCTAGACGTGTTGGCAACACATAGCGTTACATCATGACTGAGTTGGCGAAACGTTCGATGATATCGATCTTGCCCAGTAGCTTGATAGATTCCTAGAGCAAGGTTTTGATACAGGGGCTCTATCCTTGACATAACGGAACAGGACCTATACGTGCTGAATAACGATAACGCAAGTAATAGTTCTCGGGGTTATGTTGGTATTTAAGACATGCTTTGCTGTGTTTCGAGGCTATAAAAAGCCTGAAGAAGGTGGCGTACATAAACCGCTTATTGTGCACTAGATGCATCGTTTTAAGCAAATACTCGCATTCTTCATATTTTCCAGTTCGTCTATCATTTTTGGTACAAGGTGTAGATCTATAGTTTTGGCCCCTCTCCCGGTTTACAAATTTTGACAGGTGCCATAGGTTTGGCGCTTTTTAAATTTGCCTTCAAGACCCGCCTGAGAATCTTGCCAGATGCATTTTTTGGGATTTCATCAATCCACACTATGCCCCCTCGTAACTGCTTTGTCTTCACAACTTGCGTGGCCAGCCAGTCTACAATCTCCCTAGCTGTGGCTTCATCAGTGGTGATACCAGGCATTGGAACAACATAGCCTAATGGGACCTCAGTTGCGATGGCAGTGACATAGGTTCCAACTATTGCAACATCCTTGACCTTGGGGTGACTTGTGATAATACCTTCTAGTTCGGCGGGCGCGACCTGGAATCCCTTGTATTTAATGAGCTCTTTTATTCGATCAGTAATGAACATATTGCCATTCTTGTCTTCAAAGCCAATATCCCCCGTCCGAAAATAACCATCTTCAGTGATTGCTTCAGAGGTCGCCCTTGAGTTGTTGAGGTAGCCTTGAAAAACAGTTGGTCCTTTGATCCAGATCTCTCCAGTACTACCTTCAGGCGCTTCATTTCCGTTCGCATCCACGTATTTGACAACCAGATTTGGCAGTGCTTGGCCGACTGAACCCAAGGCTGTCTTCCACGAATTCCAAGACTATAAATCATATTAGGCTAAATGCGATGATGAGAATAGCAATTGGGGCCTACTTGAACATGTGTTGCAGGGCTTGTCTCGCTCAATCCATACGCTTGTTTTGTTGGGATCCCAAGTCGGTCATACACAGCTATTATCAATTCTCTCGCCAACGGTGCAGCACCTGAGGTAATCATCCGAAGAGAGCTGAGGTCGTAATTGTCAACAAGTGCGTCCTTAGCGAGACGTAGAACAATAGGTGGAGCGACGTAGGTGTACGTAATGCTGTGACTCTGGATTATAGAGCAGAACCTCTGAATATCAAACCGGGCCAAGACGACGGACTCCACACCAATATAGATGGGCAGGTGAACAAGAAACATGAGGCCTACAACAGCAAAATCAAAATGGCCCTAAGTCTACCAGAAAGGAGGGCAACATAATCATACCATATATGTGATAATAAGGAAGAACAGACAAGATTCTATCTCTGCCAGATTTCAACATTTCCCCGTCGACTGTGTTAACCATTGCCAGGTCAGACACGACGTTGGTGTGACTTAGCATCACTGCTTTGGGAAGACCGGTTGTTCCGGAAGAGTAGACCAAAAAGGCGAGATCCGTGCTGGGGTTGATAGTGACACGAGACTGATTGGGGTCTGCAAACTGTAGTATTGAGGTAAAGTGATACACTTGACCACGTTCATCTTCCTCATCGCCTATGAGAAGAATCCTTGATTTTGAAAGACCTGCTGCCTCGGTAGCCGCAAGGGCAGTTGATAAAAGTCCCTTGACCGTAAGCAATGCTTTTGCTCCGCTATCTCTGAGGTGATGCGTTAATTCGGCGGTTGTGTATCCAGGATTGGCTGGCGAAACAATGCCACCTGCCCATTGGCAACCCCATGTGATGGCCGGCGTGTCAATATTGTTGGGACTAAAGACGGCTAGTACATCGTTTTTTTGCCATGCCCAATATTTCGTCAGAGCAGAGCCGAATTGTGAAGCAGTCTTGCGGACATTGTCATATGTGTATTGATGCCCACTTTCCGAACAAGTGTAGATAACTGCGGCAATGGTTAGCTGTTGAACATGTTAAGGATATCCACGAGAGGCCTTGCCTTGATCATCAAGAAACGACTTAGACTTTCGTTCAAACAGAAATGCCCAAAGGTCCACATCTGGAATCGAAATGTTCGCAACTTGACTTCGACCCATAGCTGCAAACAAGAGAAATGTTGTACAGTAAATTTTCTTGGAGGAGCTCAGTTGGATTTCTACCATTAAACCCTCTTATCAACCGAGGCTATCATAATCGGCGGCGGCGGTCATCGGCGTTCCGACGCGACGGATTTTAAGATCCAATCACGATCCATCCCTAACCGCGACGTCTCAACTCTGTTTTGCGTCTCGGCTCTGTTTTACTGGATGCAAGGGCATTGCCTCTAAGTGAGCAGTCTTGCTTTATGTTTGAGCAGTACGGTCCCCCCAGAGCCATCCATAACTTTCTTTCGTTAAGAGCAATGCTAAAGGTAGCGAATACTGTAGCATATAGTGAGAGTTTCACTCGTGGTTTTATGATCGCCGTAGTAGAAGCCACCTTTCGCAGGGGTTGTATAAAACATACCTGGCTAAGTCTTGCTATGCACACTTTGTGTCGTACTTTTGCCGAAGGTCGTCGGCGTTTCTTAGTAGCGCACACAATATTTGACCTAGCTGGGTGCACACTTGCTTACCCCATGAGGATACGTAAGTTACAGAATACTATCAATTAGTTGCAGGCAAACGTACAACTGTCACCACTCCCCATATTACCATAACCCCGGCGACTCCTCGGTTGGCTCGTCTTTTCAATTCCATGTTATATTTCGATTGTATGAAATGCTATTTACATGATGGTGTTGTTACACGAATTTTGACACTAATTTGGTGCCTGAGACTTGCCCGCGCCGCAGCATCTCAAGGCCTGCAGCCAGGTTATGCAAACCGCCATCAATGATTTTAATCGGCGGTGGTTTCAGCTCTGCGCAGAGCCTTGGTAATGCAGAATAGAAGCGAACAAGGGCTTCGTGGTCAGAAGGTCTCGCAGCAAAACTAGGGCCAAATGGAGGAAGCCATTGAAATGGGAGATTGAAGACGGTGTACCCGAGCATGAACTCAAACTGAACCCCATAAGAGCTTCGTTTCCCAGTATCCAACAGTGTTACCACCTTGCCTCCATTCTTGCTCATGACCTTAGCGCAGAATTCTGTTGATTTGCCTTCCGAAAAGCAATCCATGGCTTTGTCAATATTTGGATAGGCAGTAGTAATCTCGTCGATGGAGGTTGGTAATCGGTAGTCAAAGACAGCGTCTGCGCCGTATTGCCTCACCAACTCAAATGAGCGCGGGGATGCGGTTGTAATAACATGCAAGCCGGCCAACTTAGCGAGCTGGATGGCATAGAGACCTGCGGCGGTCGAACCAGCATAGATCAGGATAGAAGAGGCTTGCCGCCCTCGCTCAATGCTTTCATCTATCCAGGGAACGGCTAGACGGGTATTTAGGGCAAGCATGGCAGTAACAGCAGATACCCCATAGGTGCTTCCCTCTTCATCGGAAACGGTTGTCGGGAGCTTCCAGGCTAGGTCACCAGGAATCTTGAGATATTCAGCGAAAGATCCGCGGTCAAGAAACAGCCCACCATGAACCCAGCCTGCTACTCGGTCGCCGACCTTCCAGTTTCCAGGCGCGTTACACCCAACTTTAGCAACCCTGCCAGCATAGTCGCACCCGATAATAGCCCCGCGAGGAGAAACGACGTCAATGTGTTTAAAGTCGGTTGGATTAAGGGCGACACAGGACACCTTGACTAGGATCTCAGTGTCTGATGGTAGAGGTACAGGAACAGCCTTGACTTGGATTCCATCTCCGCCTAGTTTGGTTGAGAAGTAGTTCACTAGTCGAGAGACAATCGACCGGTTCGCTGTGAGTGCTTGCATGGACGTAGGGACGCGGTCACTCATGGTTATCAATATGGCACCCAACACAATGAGGATGAAAGAAAAAGAGGCCACAGAATTATCAATACATCCTGTATAAGTCCATCCCCGTGTATTTAAGACAAATCTTGACTCCGTGTGAGGGGACGCGGGATCATGTTGGACCGGCGGCAGTCTGTTTGGCCGCCCTGGTCCGCCTTTTTTCCTGCCTCGGCAATGATTCTGGTCTCAGAGTGCACCTGGTATTCGGCATTAGCCGAAGTGACTGACGCACTACCGTACTGGGTACAGTACTTGACATGAGTACTGTGCTGAAATGGGGACCGAGCAAACAGCAAATATGTTATGGGGTACAGATTCGCTGTTTCCTTGGTTAAACGTCGATAAGATCCTTGCAATCGCTGTACAGCGTACGAATCGCCACTGCTTCCTACCGCCTGGAGGATACACAACATGGAAGTTATAAACGGGATGTGGCAAACGTCCAACATCCAAGTGTCGCTCAGTTCGCGCTAAACATGGGGGTTTGGCTGAGAATTTCGTAGCAATTGGCAGTGTACGACATAGAGGTCACTTGCATAGGCTCTCATTTCTTAAATAGCGAGGTTCTTTTCATGGAGGTTCGTGGCTAATTCTAGAGTCTTTGACGCGTACGTGAAGCCTACACACACCCTGTAACGAGAAAGAAGCTCGACCGTCCGACGCTACCGGGCGAGCTGAAGTAGTAATATTAACTAGCTTACCCCACTTATGATTGCAGAAACTCGAGCAGGTCCTTGTTAACTTCATCAATATTGATATTGTGAATTGCGTGTGAACCACCAGGGTAGACTTTGAGTTTTCCTTGAGGCAAGAGCTTCGCCGACTTCAACCCCGCTGCTTGAATAGGAACAACCTGATCATCGTCACCGTGAAGAACGAGAACAGGGACATTAATCTTCTTGAGATCCTCTGTAAAGTCGGTTTCCGAAAAGTCTTTGATGCAGTCGTAAGTCGTCTTGAAGCTAGAGTTCATTCCCTGCTGCCACCAGCTCCGAATAAGACCCTCGCTCCTCTTTGCACTAGGGCGGTTGAAGCCAAAGAAAGGCCCGCTCGGGACATCTAGAAAGAATTGGGCACGGTCACTATGCATGGCTTGCCGGAAGGAATCGAAGACGGATTTGTCGGTTCCCTCTGCATTTACTGATGTTTTGACCATCAGGGGTGGGACGGCGCCGACGAGGACGGCTTTCTTAACGCGACTCGTGCCATGCTTGCCGAGAAAGTGCGTAACTTCACCGCCGCCATGAGAATGTCCGACCATCATAGCGTCCTGGATGTCGAGGTGCTCAAACAATTCGTAAAGGTCATCGACAAATGTGTCCATATTGTTGCCATCCCAAGTCTGAGTCGAGCGTCCGTGGCCACGGCGGTCATGCGCAATGACACGATAGCCCCGGTCAGCTAGAAAGACCATCTGGTTCTCCCAGTTATCGCTGCTCAGCGGCCAGCCATGAGAGAAGGTAACAATGTGGCTTTTTGGGTTGCCCCAATCTTTGTAGAAGAGGTCGGCTCCGTCTCGAAGCTTCAGGTATGGCATGATTGCTGTTAATGCAAGGGTGGCAGAATTCAAATACGAATGTGTGCAAAGCAAAGAATTACTGTTAGGCAGTACCGTGGGACATCGCGTCTTTTAAGTCCATCTAGTCCCAATAATGCTAGCTAAAGTTAGGCGGCTTTCCCTGACGTTGTCAATTGCCTGCATTTAATTAAATATTCCGAGTCAACGAATAGCATATGTCACATATGCTTGTTATATGTGTGTCGTTGATATAACAAGCATACGTGACATACGTTAGTATGACGTAGATGGCACCGTTTTGTTGCCACTAGCTTGACTGAGCTATCTCTCGCACTGATAACTGGACTACATCGGGCGCTATAACTTACCGACCGACGACCACTACCAGGAGCCAGAGATAAAGGTTTTACGACCAGCGCTGGGGTAACACGAGAAATTTCGCGGAGGTAACCGGCATGATAGTTGCCCCGAGACGTGATGGTTATCCCGAGTTGTTGTGTTAAAATAGAACGCTAATCTGTGCAATTCGTTTTCCCAAATCCACAGCATGTTGGGAAACCAAGAGGCGTCTGAACTATTATATAACATCGATTGAAATGGCGGCATTCGTAGGAGCTTGGATGAATCCTTTTAATTACGTTGGAGGAGTGATCTTCGACCCGGATAGAGACATACCAGATTTATCAGGGAAAGTGATACTAGTGACTGGAGGTATGTGACATCTTATGCCACCTTAGCCCCATTTCCCTTTGAGAAAGCTCATTTGTATTTCCAGGGAATGCCGGTCTTGGAAAGGAAACCATCTTGCGCCTGGCCAAGCACAACCCAGAAAAAATATTCCTCGGTGCACGATCTAGACCAAAAGCTGAAAATGCTATCAGTTCACTCAAAGCCTCCGTCCCGAATAATGTCAATATCTGTTGGCTGCCCTTGGACTTGACATCTATTAAGTCGATTCGAGATGCTGCCGAGCAATTCAATGCCCAATCCTCGCGGCTCGACATTCTGATACTCAATGCCGGTGTTATGTCTCTCCCACCCGGTGAGACCGAGATCGGCCACGAAATTCAACTCGGAACAAACCACACTGGCCACTTTCTCCTCACAAAACTGCTTCTACCGGCCTTGCTTAAGACAGCTGAGGAGCCACATTCAGACATTCGGGTTGTTTCTCTCTCTTCGGTGGGACACAACCTTGCTCCGTCCTTTGAGACCATCCTGAATCAAGAAAAGCTCAAGAGGGTTCACACCAATGCCCGATATGGAGCATCCAAGGCCGCAAACATTCTATTCGCCGCCGAACTCAGTCGTCGCTACCCCTCTATAACGTCGGTATCTATTCATCCAGGTGTTATTCTAACGAATCTATATGACTCTCTTAGTCAGACTTCAGTGCTTGGTACCTTGAACTCGAAAGCCTTGAGTGTTTTTGGTACGCCAATGGCCGAAGGAGCCCATAACCAATTGTGGGCTGCGGCTGGTGCAAAGAAACAGGACCTTGTGAATGGAAGCTATTATGTTCCGGTTGGAAATTTGAAGCAATACAACAAATATACAAGGAGTGAAAAAATGGGCAGTCGGTTGTGGGACTGGACTGAAGCCGAGCTACATAGGGCTGGAGCTTTGGCTTGACCTCGCGTTGGCTCCTGACCGCCACCCATCCTTTCCGAGATTCTCTCTCGGTGCAGCACAGTTGTCTGAAAGGCGACAATTGTGATCACGCATAATCTACTCGACTGCAGACCTCTGAGGATTTACTCCGTATTATATCTGCTGTATTGTAGCTCGATGACGAGAACCCTTTATAGAGAGGAAATGACCATTAGTGATCACTTTAATTCAAAATATAGAAATTTACGATCCCTCGAGGCTCTCGCCAGATGCTCACCCAGTGAAAACGAAAGAGGTGACAATATTTGCTTATTGTCTAATTGACAGAAATTTAATTGAAGATCAGGGATGTGGTGGGCCTCGGCTCTTTTGATGTTCCAGTCTTCCGGAGCGATTGTTGTCCCGCTGTCCCGCTAATCGGACCGGGACACTGGTTCGGAGCCCGATCATTGATGTCTCCTTGCGTAATCAACAGCAACGTACGTTGTATATTAAAAATATGTGGTTATCCTCAGCTTTCTTCATTACCATTGATCCGACAGGGGTCACAGATTGCAATGCTGTCACTCAACATCCCCTATTACTCTGAGCCCTCTGGCTATTGTCTTTCAGAGCTTCCCAGTCCGAAGCTTAGCGATCCAGATGATGTAATCATCAAAGTCCACGCAGCCAGCATCAATCCAGTCGATGTCAAGAAGGCTGACGGCATCTTTAAATTCGCTCTCCGAGACTCGTAAGTACACCTACGCCCTGTACACGAAAAGTTAATGTAACAAGACGAAACAGCTTCCCGTACAAGATTGGCTACGATTGCGCTGGCGTAGTGACAGAGGTCGGGCGAGATGTTGTCAGGTGCAAGGTCGGTGATAAAGTGTATGTTAGACTGCCAGAGTCACATAGAGGTACGAGATGAGTCGACAATCATGATGGTACTACCACTCGCTGACTTTTTAATATTAGGGTCGTGGAGTGAATTTGTCAAATGCCCAGAGCACTATATCGCTCTCAAGCCGCCATCACTATCCTTTGAGGACGCTGCCTCGATTCCACTGGCAGCCATGACAGCACTTCAGGCCTTGAGGAGATATGGTGGTGACCTATCTGGCAAGACAGTATTTGTACCCGCCGGCCGTATGACGCCTTTCTTCTCATGCTTAAGGTTCTCATCTAACGAAATTATAGTGAGTGGAACAGGATTATTTGCATGCCAGTTAGCAAAACATGTCTTCCACGCTGGCAAGGTGATCACTACCGTCTCGACGTCAAAGATCCCCAAGGTAGAGGAATTATTAGGAGAGGGGACAGTTGATGAGAGTAAGCAGTCTTTTGGCGGCTTCCTAGTTATATTACTATAAATATAACTGCTGACTGTATCAAAGTTATCGACTACACCAAGGACGACGCGAAAAACATCATCCAACCCGGCTCGGTCGACTTTCTATTCGACACCGTTGGCCTTGGCATGGAGTATCTTCATCTGATGCAACCAAAAACCAGCTGCATCGTGTCGATTTCGACCATGCCATCTGGCAGCCAGCTTCAGAATTCCTCAGTGATGAAGCTACCTCATCATCCTGTTGTCCCTGTACATGTTCGGCTAACACTTAATATGCTCGATTTCATCCGAAAACTCCGTGCTCGACGTTATGGTGTGGCCTATTCGTACATATTCCTGGATCCGAATGGCAATGACCTAGATAAGTTGACGAGGCACATTGAGGAGGGAAAGTTGAAGCCTATAGTGGGAACAACGGTTAATCTTAATGACATTGATGCGGTGCGAAAGGCCTGTCAAGTCGTATACAGCGGTCAGGGTGGTCTTGGAAAGGCCGTGATCAAAGTTGTTCAGACTTAGTATCCTCCAGGGCGAGCAGCCTACCAGTGCCTTCCAGCTTCATTCAACCACCAGAGAGCTTTTAGATGGCTGAGCGAGGTGTGGCGGGTATTAATATTAGTCACATCATGTATCATACATAATTAATACGGGTATTGCGGTCCTTTTGAGCGAGCTCTGATAGCAGAGATATGTCACATCTGAGAAACTGCATGACGTTTCTTTAAAATACGACAGCCCGCATTCCAAACTCGTTTGCGCAACGCATCTTGAGTTTATAGGCATATTTGTTTTCGGCCTCTTGCTTGAGTTCCACCGAAGTCGCATCACCTTTAAAGACAGGTTTGAGAATGCAGAGAGCATAATTCACAGAACTGGCGGAGGTTAATCCTGATCTAACGACAATTCGAGCTAGGATTTATTTATACTACCTTTTCTGTCGCCATTAAGGCAGAAGTATGACCAGTCCTAGCATTGGGCCTAAACAGAAGGAAAAAGTTGGGGAACCCACTAAGCGCAGAACAATTGTATGCCTCGGGGCTATCATACCTCTTCCAATGATCAGTAATGCTCTAATTTCGACCCCAAACCTCCATATAGGGATTAAATCCATTGGTTTTAAACCCTGTTGCCAATTCAGAAATCATATGCCTAACACTGGTATGCCATTCCTCTGACCTCGGTGAACCAAAATATTGAATCAGGACCCACAAATATACGGTCTAATTAATGGTCGCTCCCGGAGAGTTATCTACGCCGTGTCGGCGAACGGCGACGAAGACACCGCCAATTTTTGTTCATCCAAATACATCAAGATGTATATTGCAATACTGCCAAGCCTCTTGTCGATGCAGGTTCAGGGGTCTTGGTTCCTGGATATGGATTGTTACAATGCCGACAGCTAAGCTGTGTTTATACGATCAATCAAGATACCTAGATAATGCAATTTAAAAGGGGGTAGAAGTCTGCATGATCCGAATGGTCATTGCATTGAGTCTCAATAGTGCTGTCAAAAGGTAAAGACAACAAAGTAGAAGAAAGCTACACATTACAAACTGTATAACACAATCTACAAGGTACGTAGATTAAATAATCCGCCTCGTTCCCAGGACCCTTTCTAAAGCCGTAAATCTGATCCTGATCTAAAATTTCAAAACTGCCTTGCCCATGTTTGTCCCTTTGAAGATCCCTACAAAGCCCTCTGCGGCGTTGTCGATACCGACAGTCTCATGAGTGAGAGTCTTGAAAGAACCCTCCTTAATCCACTTCTGGACGTTCTCCTGGTGCTCCTTGAGGTATGCATCCGCAAAGCCTGTATCCGAGACGATGAAGCCGCGCATACTGAGCCGCTTGGTGATGACGTTGTGGATGTTATAGATAGGATATGGGGCGCTATTTAACTCGGAGATCATACCGCAAAAGACGACGCGACCAAAATTGTTCATGGCATTGAGGGCAGCCTCAAGATGCTCACCACCAACATTCTCGTAATAAATATCCACCCCCTGAGGTGCGAGACGAGCAAGAGCGTCCGAAGGCTTCTCCTTCTTGTAGTTGAAGCCACCGTCAAAATTAAGCTCCCCCAGAATATAGTCCAGCTTCTCGTCAGAGCCGACGCTGCCAACAACCTTTAGTCCCTCGTGTTTGGCGAGCTGAGCAACGATCTGTCCCACAGCGCCGCTAGCAGCGGAAATGAAGATAGTATCGCCCCCCTTGGGCTTGCCTATCTCATAGAACGAGGAGTAGGCCGTCAGTCCCGGCATGCCCAAGGAGCCGAGGAAGACACGGATGTCCTCAAGCCCCAGAGGGTTTGCTAGAGGACGGATTCCAGCAATGGACTTCTCATCCATAGTAACATACTCTTGAATCGGCACCTGGCCAATAATGAGGTCTCCCTCGCTGTAAATAGCGCTGTTTGAACGAAGAACCTTGGCGATGCTAATACTGTGAACAGGTTTATTCAACTCGAAAGGTGGCGAGTATGATTTAATTTCGGCGCCCCTCATGCGGCCACGCATGTAGGGATCGAAACTGGCAAACAGGGACTGGATGAGGATGCCATTCTCTGGAATAGGATCACTAGGGTTGAAAGAAACGGACTCGACGGTGAGGTGCTCTCCAGGGATGAGATAGCCCAGAGGGATTTTCTTGAAAATCAAAGCTTTATTGGACGACATATTGACTAGGAGGAAACCAAAGCTTGAGAGGACGATCAGAGGGGGAATACTCGAAACAAGCGTGTTGCCCAGACCTTTACCATGGCTAATATATACATGGTTAGGAATAACACTAGCAGTGGTGTGAGTGATGCGATTTCAACAATATTGCCGGAAATACGAAGAGAGGAGCGCCGAGGTACGAACCGCTCGAATCGATCACACATTAGATTTTTAAAAAATATGTGGATCCGGTCGGAGAGTTTAATAGCAGCACCACCGACGGGAAGATACATATAGGCCGCGCGGCATCAACATGGCCTAAATATTGGGCAAGTGTGTGGCAAGTTCCGTGAGCCATTTGCGGCAAAACCGAAGATCAGGCCACTGGAGGCCAAGGATATGGTTGTTGAGGTGGATTCTTTGGGTGGTAACAACACATGTCAGATAAACAGTAACACGTTCATGAACGACAATGGCAGCAAATCACCGTCTATAGATCTTTCTTTCCAGGGTTTGTGGCTTACGGCTGGCTTCCTTTCGACTCTTAAGCTGTGGAAGGGATATGTGAAAAGGTCACAAAACGCGGTGGTTTACAATACAATACTGTGGTCAACACGCGAAGCGGCTCAAAAGAGAGAAAGATAGGCTTCATATACCTAAAACAATTAATCTAGGGTGCGTAAGGTACAAGCCCAGCCGCCATTCGTCGGATCTGACTGGAATAGAATCGCTAGAATGGATTAGTGAGGTGAGCAAGTGCATATTGAAGTCAAGTTTGATCACAGACGCACCGTTTCAGCCCCCCCTCCTAATACTCTTATCTGTAATATCCTTGCCCAGAGTGGAGGAGGTACCTTAACTAAGACCACGCTTGCCTCCTCATCAGAATACATATTCTCTAGCATGAGTTGAGAGAGGTTAGGTCTGACAACCGCTGCGCGACCGATACCGACTAGGTCACACGCTCCACTCTGTAAAGCAGCTTCGGCACCTTTGCGACTCCGAAACCCTCCTGTGAGCATGAGAATCAGTTCTGGGAAGCGTTTTCTTGCCTCTGTAGCAAAATCCAGAAAAAAGCCCTCTCGAGAAAGCGCGCGGCCGTTTCTTTCGTTCCCCATCTCATCTCGTAGCCCACGGCCCATCATCTATATATCCGAGTTCTAATCAATATTTTTTTATGCACACGCGTTTGGATATGGTTGAAAAATATAGTATACATACCGTTGGGTTCTCAAATGTTCCTCCAGATATCTCTAGGAAGTCTACTCCTATTTCGGCGAAGAGCTCGATCTGGCGCATGGTGTCTTCGAAGTCTGATGCATTATGATCCGCAGAGTTAAGCTTGACGCCGATGCAAAATGTCTTAGGAACCACTGCACGAGTCTGGCGAATTATCTCTAGAACTACTCGAGCGCGCTTATCAGGAGTGCCTCCGTATTCGTCGTGGCGCATATTGGTCTTTGGGAATCATGTCAACTGTGGACTCCGCCATTTTATAGAACAATAACAGCACTAAACAGGGCACAAGTGACTTACCTGTGGAGATAGGAATTGGGCTGAAATAGAAAATTAACACGGTGAGTGTTGTGTAAAGGAGGCGTCCCAGCCATATTAATATAGGCAAATGGAAACTTACATAAAAGATACCCATGAGCAGCATGCAGTTCAACCCCCGCAAAACCACACTCTGCTAGGATGCGGGCAGAGTTTACGAATTGATGAATTATATGCTCAATGTCTGTCTCGGACATTTCTCTCGGAGTGCCGAAGACCAGAGTTCTAATACAGGATGCAAAAAACCCATCTCCTATATTCAAAGGGATTGCACTAGGCGCCATAGCTGGTGCAAGAACCCCTCTCTTACCAGCCCCTCTAGGGGATTGCCTGCCAGGGTGGCATATCTGAGCTATTGCCGGAGTGCCGTGTTCCTGACAGGTATTTGCATATAGCCTCCAAGCATCAAATGCATGTGTGTCGTCACGGCTGTATTCACCTGTTGCAAGATCATTGTAGTTACCCAAGTCACTCACATCGACCTGAATATTCCCTTCGTCATGTTGTTAGAATCCGCACACAAAGGGGCATCTGTTATATTTCTACCTGTGAGTAGAGCTCCCCAGCGCCCCTTTGCCCATTCGCCGTAAGCATGAACAAATTTCTTGTTTGGTAAGCGGGTTCCATCTGCCATAGCTTCAGCCATAGCAGCCTAAACAGATTTAGATAAATTAGCCCAGATCAAACATAGTGGCCGTGTCTCGAAGGGTTGCTATAAATGGGGAAACGGGGGGAAGATGCTGTTCTATACTTTCACCAATCTATTCTGGAGCAGCAGTCCGCATGGCAGTTTGATCGGAGTTTTGATAGAAAACGACATCTTGCTGGATTGATAATACACAACCTATAACTGAACAACTTCGTAGCTAAAAACAAAGTGACACAAATATATACTATTCATACAGCCTTCGCATGATATATATATGCTTCAAACTGGAATACTATTGATGAAGCTGGCATATGGAAAGTGCATAAACCGGGCCGATAATGCTGAATGTGCCGAAATGTCCGAGAGACGGAGACGGAGAGACTCAACATCCGGCTTCGAATTACCAAAGCACGTTGATTGAAGAGAGGGTTTCAGGGGCCCGTTTTTGTGGATAATTGTGGATAATGGGTCGGCTCTCATATAAACTATCTAAAAAAGTCTTGCACCCAATGGCAGGCGGGTGGCGTCAAATCCCCTCGCATCATAGTCCATTGGTGATATCTTCAAGGTACGTCGATTCCCGCGCCTAAAAATGCTTCAACTAAGATAGCCGTCACTCGCTCTTCAGTAATAGCGAGTACAAAAAAGAAAGGCATTAGCATACTATCAACAGTGCAGGAGACGCTTGTTAATTTAATGTGCTTTGTGGTCTATCTGTGGAGGACTGAAATCAACTAAGCACGCTGATGTAGTATAGTATTTTACTCCTATTCCTCCCACATCTGCTTGATCTCATCCGCTGCTTTTCCATGAACAATGTCTCTCAGCTTTCTCATCTCCTCTGTTCCAGCCACATGGTCCCAGTAATGGGGAACATCTTCCGTTACCTCACAGCTCACTTGCTTGCCTAATCCTTTCAGCCGATCAGCTGCAGCTCGTCCCTCCGCCAATAGGTAGTCTTGGCCCGCCAGCTTGAAAGATATCCGTTTGGGCAACGCCTCTCTCAAGGCATCCTGTGGTGCAAGCCCTGGTGAAAGGTACATGAAGCCTTTATCTGGGATTTCCTTTAAATTCCAGAAGTACGCCACGTCGATTATGGACCCGACAAGCTTGGATGATGAGGCCGGCTTTTTCTTCAGTGCAACAAACGCCGGGTTCGAAGAAGCGCGCTCAGCACGGCTCTTGGTTAGGTCCATTGATGGATAGAATGCAGTTACACCCCTAGTCGTTCCCAGGATCGAAGTATCGATCTTTGGATCTTTGTCCTGTATGCGCTTCCAGAGCATTAGGAGGGACGCAAACGCCATTTGCCCCCCTGCACTAAAACCCGCGATGATGGTCCGGTGTTTGTCTACTCCCATAGAGGCGGCATTACGCCAGATGTATAGCAGTGCGTCGAGGCAGTCTTCGATTGGAACTGGATAGGGATGTTCGGGCGCAAGACGATAGTTGACGCTTGCAACGACGGCGCCGCGGGCTGTCAAGGTGGAGATGAACCGCTCGTCGTCGCGGGCATGCGCGACGCACCAGCCTCCGCCGTGGAAAGTGGTCACCACGGGGTATTGTTGTCTTTCCTGGGCGCCTTTGCGGGTATAGCCAGGGGGAAAGTAGAAATATATTTCAAAAGTGCCTGGGGAATTGGACAGCGTTGATGGGATGGTCGCCGTGAGACTCGGACCAGGAGGTCGTGGTGACGGGCCCCTCCGTCGGTCCAGCCAGGCGGACAGTCGAGTAAGCCACCGCAAGACGTACACTTTCACGTAGAACAACATAGAACGGGCCGCCATGACTAAAAATTTAGTAGATCCGACGGTGGTCAAGAAAATAAATGTTAAGATTTCCCTCTTATTACTTCGCGAAATCCTCAATATTGGGTAAAATGCTGATGATGTCGTTTGATAGACAGGCTACCTACAACACGTATTGCGAGTCACTGCTTTTAATATTATTAGAGCTAGGAGACGGACTGCTCTCAACAGATCGGGAGAACTATTGCACCGTCCCCACCGGGATTCCGTCTTAACTTGTCTAATCGGGATTTCGTCTCAACTTGTCTAGTCGGGGTTCCGTCTCAATTTGTCTACGACTGCCGAAATGTCAAGTCTTTACGAATGTCGCAGGGATTGCATTGCGCTAACGGGCTGTCTGTTTGGCGAGACATGCCCCATATAACTTTGTTTACTCATCGTGATTCCGGGGCGGTGGAGGTTAGATTAAGTCTGAGTGTGGGTCCCCACACCAACTGTATATAGTAAGTACTAGATCTGCATGGAAATTGATAGCGTATACAAGCTTTTTCGTCAGAGCTGCGGCATATCCCTGTACCTCGGCGATCACATGATACCCCTTGGGCCGAATATCAAAACACCTAGCTGCCGTCATAGTCCTGTGACGATCAGGGAGGCGCTGCACTGAACCGACATCGTCAACTACGCAGTAAACACTGATTAATATCAACCATGGGGAAGCGCATCTTGAACGTTGTCACCAATGTCAGCCACTACGACGACGCCTCCCACCCGACCGGCTTGTGGCTGTCCGAGCTCACCCACGCCTGGCAAGTCTTCGAGGAGCACGGATTTGAACAAACCATCGTCAGCCCGGCGGGCGGCGCCTGTCCCCTGGAACCGCGGTCGCTGAAGTTCCCTAACTACGACAAGACCGCCAAAGCTTGGTGGGCTGATCCAGCACGAATGGCGCTGTTGGAGAACACCGCCAGCCCCGACCAGATCAACTCGGCCGAGTTCGACGCTATCTTTTTCACCGGCGGCCATGCGGTAATGTTTGACTTCCTCAACAGCGAGGGCCTGCAGCGGATCACCCGGGAGATCTTCGAACGCGGGGGCATCGTGTCCTCGGTCTGCCACGGCTACTGCGGCCTGCTCAACACCAAACTCTCTGACGATTCCTACCTGGTGGCTGGACGCGAGATGACTGGGTTCGCCTGGAAGGAGGAAGTACTTGCCCGTGTGAATAAGCTTGTGCCGTACAATGCCGAAGAAGAGGTGAAGAAGCGCGGCGCTCACTACAAGAAGGCCATGCTGCCGTTTGTCTCCTACACCGTGGTCGACGGCAAACTTGTGACTGGGCAGAACCCCGGATCGGCTAAGGAGACCGCAAAGAAGGTCGTCGCCGCCCTCAGCCGTTTGTGAACGCTGTCATGTCATCTATCAACTGGTTAGTAGACATCCTGAGGCTGATACCTACTGACACCAATCCAGCATCTGGATCCTACAAGCCCATGCAAATGTTAGTCCAGAGATGGTAAGCAAAGATAGAATGGTAAATGGAGCTAGTTGATCCTAAGTTCTTTTATGTACATACTCAGCAACACAGGACCCAATATTGAATAGCATTAAGGAATCCCATGTACCATATATTCTTATGCCCCACTATCTAATGGGTCACTAAAAGTTCCTATATATCATAATGAATGATAGTTGTCGTATAATGCCTGTCGTACGAAAACCCTGATGCGAACACGCCGCGGTTTCAGCCAGCTCCATCTCATCGTTGGCTGGGAACCATACGGTACGGTCAGCATACTCGTTACCTTATTAGCAGCAGGGCCATATCGCGATCTTCAAAGTTTGACATTATCGAACGCCTTCAACGGTGTGGGCATGTTTAGGACCATCTGTGCATCCTTGAGAACGTCCATCCGTAGGATGGTTCAAACGCCCAATTCGTTGAGGAGTGTACTCAATGGACCTCCGCTCCGAGAGAGCTTGACGTTCCTAGGGAGAAGAGTTTGGGCCGCCAGGAGTGGGTTCACCTGTACTGCCACCTGGTACCATTTGCCATCGATATTGTTGATCGCGTTGTTGGTGCTGATAGAAGATTGCGACGGGATGGTTTTCAGAGCTGGAATAGGTATGTCTAGCGTAAGATCGGGCATCCCATCGGTCGCTGTGATGTCGGCCGTGATGTTGTAATCGTCCAGCTCCAGATTGATGTTGGCGAGCCATTTGGGGAATTGGTATCCGTATACCCCTCGTACTCGAGCGATCTCGGTATTGACTGGCAGAGCCAACACGTATGCGTAGAATGTTCGGTTCCATATGGAACTGAGCAGTTGCGTCGTACTGTAACTACCCTGGCCCGGCTGACGGACGACGATGGCGATCGAGACCTCGTTGTAAGGATCGTTATCGCAGACCAGGTATGAGTAAAATGTCAAAGCTACTAAGCCGTAGCCGGGTAATGCCGTGATGGGTTCTAAGGGCGACGGGAGCTTAGGCTTCAGGCGGTCAAGGGGCGCAAGGAAGAGGAGTTGGACGCTACTCGTGCGATAATAGAAGTTGGGCGCATATATCCGGCCGACCCTCGAATCTACCAGCTTCTTTGGGATCTTCCAAAAGAAGTCGATGTCTTGTCCAACAGCGGGATTGCGGGCTACTTCGTCCAAGTTGGGGTTCATACGGTAGCGGTCATAGTAACCACCTTTGGGGACATCAACCTTCTGACCTCCGAACTCGACTTGAACGGTCGGGCCCTTTGGATGTCTACATATACATAAAGGTGTAAGTAAAGCGTCAAGGTGAGGAGTGGGCCTGGGAGTCACATACGGTGAGGAGGCTTTTGATGATACCACTGACGAGTGGCCTGCGAATGAAGACATAATGCTGGCGGTATGCTAGATACGACGACTAGAATCGGATGTTACTATTCGTCGGGTGATATTGGTCTCAGGAGCGGTGTCGACACCTCTACGAGTGGCTCAGCAGAGGATTTCTGAAGGCGTTGTGGCTGGACTTGCGATGACGGTGTCAAGAAAATGGTGAAGGCAAGCTCGAAAGACGGAAGATCAAGTATATGAGTTGCTGGACTGTCTCGGAAGTACGCAGTTTGAAACAAGTAAGTGCGTTTGAATGTTCTGGTGCCATTTAGGGGTAGGCGGGCATTGTGACATACGCCACAAGACTCATCGGAGCCTTCCATCGCCGTGCGCCGACACGGTGTAAATGTCTGTCCGGGGACGGAGGGCAGTTAAGTCCCATGTTTCTGTGGAGCCGAGATTCAAACATTCGTTTCGCCGAGGCTAGTGAAATGCCGACCTTATTCATGCTTAGAGACATTATCTTACTCAAGCTACCGAGGTTATCATCAATATATGTATAGAATGCAATCGGGGCGAGTAGCTTCTGTCTATTTCCAATGACGAAGGCTGCGGCATGGTTACAGCAAAAACGCCGTAACCAGGTTGAGAAGTATATACGGGAAACTGTTTGATTCTGAATTTTGAAATTGGCTGCAAGTACGTTAATTTCAATCCGTAAACATCTGATACTGTGCTCTGAATTCTCACATTGTTAGCGACGAGTATTTTAACGGAGGTTATCTCAAGTCCCTTCAGAACGACACCCTTCTCCTTACAAAATCCTTCCCGAGGGAATCAAGACTACTGATAAACTACTCCTCTGATGTAACGATTCTGATGTAATTGTGCTGACAGCACGATTCAAAACTAATGGGTTGAAGCCCTACATGGAGGTTTATGGTCGTGAGAAGAGTATGACCAGTTAGCTATTGGGAAAGGTATTATGGCTCCCGAACAATTATTCATACAGTATGCATTGCAAGTAACTTTACAGTACAGCACTACAGTACTGTTCCTTTGTAATTTGAAGTCTATATCCTTAAGCCTATCTGTACTATCACTTTCCCCAAGAACATTACACAGAGAGCTCCGACGCCAATTCTCATATCACTGAGGCATACTACAACTTAAACCTTACTCTTATAGTTTAAACGGAGGTGTGATATCTATAACGACAACCTATATAAAGTTAGAGTTTCAACTTTTGACGACAGGCGATGGCTATTGTAAATAGTTTCATTTTGTGAGATATCTGATATCCGGACAGACTGCATCATGGCTACATATATCGGCCTAATATTTTCTACAACTTAGCATTCTTTGTCGGGCCCGGCTAGATGTGCTTGACATTGTACTGCTGGAACAGCATCTTCGAGGTTTCTCTCTGCTTCATGATCAAGTCGGTCACCTCCGTGTGCCTCTTATTCTCATTCCTGCCCAACTGCTGGAGATGCACCCCATCCGGTCCATCCGCCATCTTTAGCGTGCGGAGGGCCGCCCACAAAGCCGCAAGTGGCGTATCCTGCGACACTCCCTCTGCGCCAAACGACTGCACCGCACGATCGATTTATGTCCTGCTTGGATCTCTTTACATGTACAATGCCCAGCCAAATCTGGCATTTGTAGCCTCGAGAGACAGAATGAAAGCAGTCCAAGCCATTGGATTACACAAGGGGGCATTATAAGGAGTATCCGAGTATTAGGAGTTGCTTCCAGCCGGGTCCTGACCATCTCTGGATTTCAAGATAAGTGGAGTTGGAGTTCACCGAAGAGTGTCTGGCAGTTGAAGCATTCGTGGCAACAGCTGAGCCTGCAGCGAGGCAAGCGAAAGCGATGAAGTAGATTAGATACGCCTTCATCGTGGAAGTAACTTAATAGACTAGTACCAATATCGGATTAAGAATTGGTTTGTAGGATAATAAATTTTATATAAGTGTTTCTCGGCATCGCCGTTTGCGCTCTATCTGATATGTCCCTGATCCATCCGGTGGTCGCCATCAAATTAGGCTACGGAGTACCTTCGCCCACTTCTCTCTATTTCTGGTAACGATAAAAGGGTTAGTCAGGGATCATTGGGTCAGGGATGGTTGAGAACTTGGTGAATGGGTGCATCCGATGATAACCCTCAATTTGTCGCTCCGCTTACACCTACCCAACCAGACACAATCAATATTCACTAACATATCCTCGTTCTGCAGCCGCACCATGGATCGGGTTTCAACCTTCTCAGTCGAGTTAGCAGTTCGCAGCCAATATGAGGTGTCATCATTTAAGCTGCTTAGCCCATCCAGTGCCGCCTTAACCATGAATTTGACGAATTCCCCGGCGCGTTGGAGCTGCTTGTCCTCTCAGTCGGGCAACCTACTTGCATGAGCGATACGTCTGATATTGCGACTGCCAAAGTGCGGTCGCCACTGCACAAAGTCAGCCAGCACTTCGAAACCCATAATAATACAATATACTGACCTGGAAGGACTCTGAAATACACATTCTTCACAACTTGCGCCCATCAACGAGATACATCATCTTCAACAAGCTAGACCATGATAAGGCACACTCACACATTCCCTATCATCCAACTCTTCCGCGCACGTCTAAGCTAGGTACCTGAAGTTGCGGTTCTGAAGGTCGGTCATATCCAAAAATGCTGTTAAAGCTGCCTCATCGCGATTGACTGTCCCAGTCGCATCCCTCTTCCGGTTCAAAAATTGCAAATAGAACTTGAATAGTAACAACAGGATAAATGTCAAACTCATCATAACCAATATAATGATGAAAGCAGTTGGGTAATGCTCCTTTTCTTCCTTGAAGAGAACTGTGGTGGGTGCAATTCCATTACTAGCACAATAGCTGGCCCATACTAGACCTGCCGTGATAGCCTTTTTGGTGTGACCTGCTGTATTCGCTGCCATGAGAGAGATGATCATAACATATGTTGTGGCAAAGACTGCCATCATATAGAAGCCCCAGAGCGGAACACCGCGGTTAGAGATCTTTGACGACCGACCAGTCGTCGGACTGCCAGACCATGACGCTACCGGCGATAACGGGAAGGCAGCAGAACATTCCGATGAGGGTTCGTGTATTGCGGATGTAGCAGGAGATTGTGCCCCCTACGAGGAGGAAGACGAAGACCCAGGCACCAGCGCCGCCGAGAAGAAGGATAGTGCGGAGAGAAGAAAACTATTCGATAAATTAGTAGGGGCAAAGACAAGCTGTATCAGCTCGCTCAATCGAAGTAACGCACCCCAAAGGACTTCACAACGATAGATTCAAAGCCGGTGACAAGACCATTGGTGAAATTGCACAGAAATGTTGCGATTATGTAAAACCATATCTTCGGATCGGTAAAGGCTTCTTTGATCTGTTCCACCTTGACTGTTTTATTTTCAACTCCGCTTTGTTCCCACCGCATTCTCTCAACTGCCACAACCCTCTGTTCGGCGGATAAGAAGTATGCCGTTAACGGACTATCTGGGCAGAGGAAAAACATGACAATACCCCAGACAGAGGTGAGACTGCCAATAACCATAAACTGATACCGCCAGCTGCGAGTGGCCCGTTGATCTGGCCGATGGCATAGAGGAGGAGCGTGCCAACAAGGGTGCCAAATCCAGCAGAGGAGTACCAGATGGCAAAGCGAAGAGGTTGCTCCTGACTCTTGTACCACGTGGCTGTAATGAGAGAGAAGGCTGGGGCAATTGCAGCTTCGGTGACACCGAGGAAAAAGCGTAGCACCAGGAGTCCTTCGAAGCTGTTCACAGCAACAGTGCAAACAGTCACTCCACCCCATAATACCATGGCAACGGAAACATATTTCCCAAGCGGAAGCAGCTGGGAGAAGTATACTCCTGGCAAGACTGTCTAATGTCAGTCTACCTCCTTTGGCAACGGACAAAAATTACAGTGAACATGCTAGCAACCCTTGGAGGCGGAGCATGATGCTCCAGTTCAACAGAATCCAGAAATGCAAAGGAGCACATTGTATAGTATCATCCTCACTTACGTCCAATTAGGTAACCCCAGTAAAAGATTAGTGAGCAGTATGAGAACCTAATGCTGTCGATCACCGGTTCACCACCAGAAAACGAACTAGGTGCAACGCGAGTTACTATTACCATTCAACTGTCAGTCCTGCTGTGCATAAAACTTACATTTCAACCAGATTTAGATCAGTCAAGATGCCGAACAACGCAGCGCCAGTCAAGCATGCGTTATCCATATACTGGAAGGTCATAGCCACGAAAATGACAGGCATCAGAGCACAATCTATGCGGCGAAGAACAACTTTCTCCTGATCAGGCGTGATCGCCCCGGCGATGACGCTGTCAACTAGTTGAGCGGCAATGTCCCCAGATGCGTCAACCCCTTTTTCGTCATGGTGACTGTCTTCCTCATCACGACGTATTTGACCGAGATTTGCACTGTTCTCGTACTCAACATGCGCGGTCTCGGACGTGGTCCCTCCTTGGTCTCCTTGAGCCTTCATTTCGTCGAAGGGATGAGAATCTTGTTGCGTGTTCCCTGTATTCCAAAGCAGAGCGGTTGTCGTTTGGATGGAGGAACGCAGAAAGCGTGGTTTCCTTCTCTCGATATCCTGATTAGTTTCGAAAAAGCCGGCAGATTCGTGACTTGCGAGTCGGGGTGCGTGACAATGTAATTCAGTTCGAACTCAGAGACGAAGAAATCTTCTCTGTGTTATGGTCTGCTAGGACAAGTATTCGGGATGTACCCGGATTGCATGCCTTATATAGTCGCCCGAAACAAATGCACAGATAACGTGGGTAGGTTAGGAACCTAACTCGGGACACATGAAAATTACGACACATCCTCGGACTTGGACGTTAGCATGTTCCATCTGGCCATAAGTTAGCAAAGTGGCAAAGGGCTCAAATGATTTGAGACTATGAGATTTCGACGGACAATACTTGGCACTGTTTCATTCAAAGGCCGCGGCATTATGGCACTTGTATTCTGACCTGCTCAACCTTGACTTCGTACAGCTCATTACATATCAACTTTGGTCGATCTTTTAGATCCATCTGCCATTGCGGGGTAATTTGCAAATGTCTTGACTCGTTCCCATTCTCAGTTCCTGGCCGCAACCGCCATGCCGAGGGAGTGTGCTAAGATTGAGGTGATACTGCGCTACAGGTGCGGCACGCTCTTGGTACCCCAATGGCCAAAGTACCTAGGTAGAAGCCCATCTTTGTTATGGTTGCATGTGATCTATTTTGTATCTAACACTGCATAGCTTGGCGGATACAGCATTGATGCGGGGAAAATCAACATCGTTTGCTTAACCTGCAATCGTTGTGGAGGCTTGGCTAGGAACGAGCTCTAACCGTGGAGAGATTTGCCCAATTCGAGCCATGTTCAGTTAATCCTCCTCGTATTTTTTAAACAGTTTCTTCGTGAATGACACATGATAGGGGAGAAGGGAAGGGGGGGGAGAGGGAGGGTTTGGTATGCCCTCTTGTACTACCACGACAAGGAACAGGTAAAAGTCGCCAGCACAAAGTCGCTCAAGTAGTCCGTCTAGAAGAGTCTTCGCTCAAGGCCCTATTCGAGTACGTTTCGCTAGATGCCTTCAAGAGACGATTATAGCAGCTAATACAGACACATTAATCTCACTATGATATCAATTTATGTCGTATTTCTCATCTTGTCACTCACCGGTAGCGTAACCGGTAGCACAACCGTTCGTCTCTTGCCATGCCACCTAGATCAGCTACGAGAGACCAAAAGTTGCGGCTTCACTTAAGGTGTGGTCCGTTAGCGCCTGTTAAAGCATCCGTTAGGGCAACCGAGATCATAAAGTATAAGCAGGGTTGGCAGTTAGTCATTATTGGAGCGGCCAACGATGGTTCTGAACGGCCGAGGCAATGGAAGATGTACTGTTCGGAAGCTTGTAGTTCCCTAGAGCCAGGGAGGTTGCTTAAGGCCAAAGAACCTCCCTGAAACCTTCTGTTGGGAGGGTTAAACTTCAGATGTGTTTGGATACGAGACCAACGACAGTAATCCAGTTGGGGTCGCATTTATTTATGATGGAGTTTTTACCTAGGAACGTTGTAAGGATGCCTCCTTACACGGGATGGATTCAGACCCCAAACAGGAGTGGCTCTAAGGAAACGCCAAGGATTAGCCGAGTCGGACCTGTTGAGGACATTAAAGGGGTAGGAAGCCTTAAGCTCCCCCTTTATCTTTTTTATATCCTTCATAGTAGACCTATAGGATTGTACCGCAACCTATCCGACTCGCACTCCCATATGCTCTTGCTCGTGAAGCGGTGCCCTATGTCCTTACAGTTATAGTAGCGGATGTTACAAGGGCAGCCTAGCATATGGTTGCATAAATATTTAGCTTGTCAGGAAGGCTATAGCTTTAGAGACAGACAATGTCCTTTATGTCACAATCGGCAGTACACACAAAGCTAATATTGTTAGAACTCCATCTTCTTGTTTTAGCAGAGCACTCATGTTCTACATCCACGCTTAGTCCCATCATTAAGCAAGTCTGTCTCGGATATACCACTCTATGCTACCGCCTTTTAGATTGCACTCTCTAGTTTAGCTAAGTCAAACCATAGCTTTATTTTACCTTTTATGTTAACTAGGACCCGACTTATTTTTTTACCAAAAACAGTTGCCGCGAGATCACTATATGTAGCAATACACTCATCTACATCCATTTCGAGCCGGCCAAGCATAATCGCAATCAGACTGTATGGCCACATTAGTAAACGCTTACTAGAGAGCAGATCTACTTACCCGCCAGTACTAGTGCCTCTAATAAGGTCGAATACCTCACATGGCTTCACCGGCGGAAGACTGGCAGTCTGCTTTCGTTCGTGGTTCAGTCGATCCATGATGCTTTTTAATATGAAGAGAGTCGAGAGCCCTCGCACGCCGCCGCTGTCGAGAGACAATAGACAGAGTCCGGTGTCATCAAGAGGATTTGGCTCTCCGCCATGCTTGGTGGACGTTGCTTGCTGCATGGTTCGATCGATAAATGGGGTTCGTCCTTAATCTTTAGATAGAAGTTAAGCGTAAATATAAGACTATCGGCTAAATTAATTATCGCGCTGGCAGGCTGAGGTTGATGAGGCTTGAATAAACGCCTCATCAAGATCGCTCAGGTGACGTGCCGCGCTCAAAATGCTGCCCCCTGTCAAGGGAGTGCGACGGCCTGTAGCTTAACCAGGGTTCCATTATGACCATTCGTGGGTCGTCGATTCGTGGCCCGTGCTAGTGCCATCATCTGTTTTCAAGTTTTTCCGGCTCCAAGTTGCCTTCTTGGCTCGCTTGTCGTGTGCTGTGGCTTGAAATTAACCAGGCCACAATCAGAGGCAGCTGTGTCTCGGTTCCATATGGGCAAACGACACGTTGAGTATAGTCGGCACAGCAAACTTTGAAACTGGTTTCTTCTAACATCTATTAAAGCCTAATACAGTATACGAATAATCATCACGAAACTTTAGCCAGAGGACAACATCAAGCCTATTTATCATTTCACTCCGTAACTCCCGAGTCTTCCTCCCTACCTAGAAAACACCCTGCTCTTGACATTAGACGAATAAGCTTGTCGCACGACATGATGTGCCGCGTGGCAATAACCAAATCCTTAAATACTGGCGGAAGGACTGGTCTCCTTTTATCTCGTAAACTCTTTCCCATGCAAGACATACGTTGTTCACTCGCCATCTTTATTTTATTAAGCTTCCCCATTACTCCCAAATAATCCAACCAGAGATTTAGAACCGGCCCGCCAATGGCTCTTGCAGGCTTCGGATCCGTGTAGCGCAGCCGCCCTGGAAAGAGACCAAGGAAGTCTCCAGGTGCAGTGGCGACCAACGGAGTAACAGCAAGCAGGTCTGTCGAGGCAGCTTCCTGACTGAGAGTAATTTTGTCCGACTTACCTTTGTAAGGTATTAGGCTAATATAGATAGACCTATTACGGTCTAGCTAGCGTTTGATGCCGTGGCGGAGACCATGAATGTACAATTGACCATAAATTCAACTCGCTCCCTTGACTCACGGTCCCAGGCGCAGAGATGATCACACCAGCACATATTTCGTGGAGCATGAAGTCTGTCATAAATGCACCGTTCTTCGGTATCGCTTTTACCAAAGAAGTCATCCACTTCTTCAGCTATAATCCGCAAGCGACGCTGACGGAGAGAAAAGTCATAGACTTTATTCCAGGAAAGTAGTTATCAAGGTCTTTGGCATGTTGAAAGAAATAATTTTTAAACTCACTGGTTCGGCAGAAAGGACGTTGCCCGTTTCTCCCTCAAATCAGACAGAAGCTTCAAATAGGACGTCCATTTGAAGATATCAATCCCATGGGGGCTACGAGTTTCTTTATCGCCAGCTTCTCGTGGGGCGTGATTTCAGTTCTTGGGCCTGACGCATTGGGATCATCCAACATTCTATGGGGCTACGGCCTTCACTTATGCCTTCACTTATGCCTTGTAAGCTACTCACTGTATGAAACTACGCCCAATACGTCAGGATATAGGTGCCTTATTCTACCTGAGTCTTGGGCCAGAATCACAGCTGTACGGCCTTTAGTGCCAATAATATATGAGAATGACCTGAGCTATCTTTGACAAGATATGTAAGCTAAAACGGCCACACTCCGGTGCTATTTCCAAAAATTGACGCGAGACTGTCACGAAAGTGTCACGAAAATGTCACGTCGCCTCACCCCGCTCACCCTGGTCACCCAACTCACCCTCGCTTCACCCCTTAAGGCGGCAAGGGGCTCAGATTCCACGCTATGCCTATTGGCACGATTGAGAGTAAAAAGCAAGTGGATTACAAGCTTGTGTATGGCAGAGCGGACGCAGAGCGGACGGGATGCCTAATTCTCTGTGAGCTACGGTCGCTCTTGCCAAGACCACCACCAAACCGTCCCTTCCGCTTCCTTGTTCCTACAGGGAATCACACACATATGTGAATCCCATATTGCTCTTAAACTCGCTATTCCGAAACCAATACTACAGTAATTGTGACTGAATTTCTAGATCAGCGCAGTCATGAAGTCTGCACTTCTATGGCCCATATCCGCGGGAAGTAGATAAACAACCTGTGTGGCTAGGATGTGCATAAGGCTGTACTCTGCACTTTTGCACATTACTGCAACTGGTTGGTCTTCTTGTGGTTTCAGGGGTCGGTACAGTACAGTTATTGGCATTTCGTGAGCTGCACTTCTGTACGAGTCCTTCCATGAGCTCACGCCAACCTGTTTTATTTCTTTCTCTCTCTTCCCTCTTTTTAGCTTTTTTTTTCTCACCATCAAGTTTCTTTCTCTGTTACTGTATTTTTTCATACGAGGAAATATTACATGATCTCGATTTTGCTATGGCTATGCCATTGTTAGGCGACAACGGGAAACCAGCACAAGTAAAATGCAACAAGCAGAGATGGGACGAAGTCAAATCAGATGCCCTTCAAATCTACAGAGACGAAGACAAGGATCTAAAAACCACTATGGCTGTAATTCAGGAAATTTATGGATTTAAAGCGAGGTATTGAGAAACTTTAACGCCTATACAAGATACTCAGGTAAATCTAGTATTAGAAAATGGAAATCCATGCTGAAGGAATGGAATTGCAGAAAGAACATATCAATTCAAGGCATGCAATGGATTGTTGCGAAAGGGACGGAACGTTCAGGAGAAGGAAAAGACACGACGTTCGTCCATAGTGGCACTCGAGTCACAACACAAAGAATTGAGAACTTCAAGAGAAAAAAGACTGGAGGAGGACCTGCTAGTATGTGTAGGTTATCATATACCTAGCAAATCTTGGTCTCCTAGCTAACAGAACATAGCAACACCGCCCAATATTGTGTACAGCACTCCCCCTGGTCCTGAGAGCCCACCTGCTGGTTTCGAAAGCCCACCCGCTGGTTTCGAAAGTCCACCCGCTGGTTTTGAGAGCCTACCTGCTGGTCTTGAGAACCTAGCAGCTGATCTCAACAGCGAACGGCACTCTATTAAGGTAATTAGCCTTTTAAAGTTCCTTAAATTCGTTCTAAAAACATCTAGGAAATGTACGAGGAGCTCGTCGAATACAATGCGTCTCTATACCAGATGCCAAGCATCTCTATAACCCAGCATAGCTCAGTTAGGTTGCTCAGTCCTAAGATCAAGTTTCCTCCAACCACTATGTTTGACTTAGAAGAGCTACCATTTAAGTCGGTGATGGAGCGATTTCTACTTGATGAAGAACATCCTTGGTCTGTTTTCACTCTTCGTTACCAGAATGATGACTTCGACTTTGCACTAGCCAAGCTCCAGGAGAGAGCTGCGCAAGTTTTAGGATTTACGGATTTTCCCAAGGAACAGAACTCTTCGCCGATAATTTGCGACATCGAGGATCAGTTTTTCCTAGAGCTATATTCTGAAATGTGCTGGGATCAGGAGGACAAACCCCATGAAGCATTTGCTCTACACAAATCTTTTGGACTTGCCTTAACACTTGCCGAATATCAGGATAAGCAAAAATGCTCTGTTCTTGAGATCACCAGTTCGGCAAAACACATGCATCAGGTTCTGGTTGAGCACTCCACTAATGTGGATCCTGTTCTCTTTGGGTCTAAAGAGGCAATAGATCACTGGAGCTACGGACCTTTTCTCAAAAAGGAAGGAAAATGGATATCCCGTGTTAAACAATTGCTCCTAGCCTGTGAATCTGCTATAAATTTAGAAACACATGATAGCCAGCTTCTTGCACATCTAAGGTGTGACTTTATTGACCTCCTCCTAGACATTGAATCAGATGATAATGAGGCGTTATCATTAGATTTAGATTCATTACCTAGGTTTGAACGTCAACTACGAGAAACCGACCCCGATGCAGAAGAAAGCATACAAATGCTGACCTTCGATTTTCACCAAACTTCTCCTCATCGATACGGAACTTGGAGCTCTGAGAGACATTCACAAATTAGAGAATACTTGTTGTCCAACCATCGCAGTTGCAATACCTTCTCTGAGAGCAACCCGTACCTCACTCAGTCTGGATTATTTTCGGGGACTAGAAATCTTGCAGAAGGAGACAGAGACCCTTCCTCTACAGAGAGCCAAATTGAGAGCATAAGTCACAAATACGGATTGACCTACTCAGACAGCGAAATCACTGGCATAAGCGATTCGATTTTTATGAAACCCTAGCCGGCCCATTTTTCTACTTCAAAGGAATCCAACCTAATGGGTCAATCATGATGTTCTGGATACCATAAAACCGCAGGCAGCAGCTCTTGATTATTAGACTAGGTGAAAAGGAGATTAGGAATGAACTACTCAAACTAAACAGACACGAGTGACTCTGAACGGGTAAGCCAAGATGGACACATGTAGTGATAGTTGACGCCATTGATGATGCCGTCGCCTGTTACATCACCACTATAATACGCTTCGCAGGAATGTCGTCGTTCGTTGCGAGATCCAATATCACTGAAGTTCGCTTCGATGTTGCGTTCAATCAATACAGGAAGGCCCAGGCGGCTGGTAGGGACACGAAAGACCGACCGTGTGCTTGAGAGTGTTTAATAGATAGCAAGCCACAGACTTTGCATAGAATTACATACTTATGGCGACTGATGAGCATCAGGGAAGCATTTTACTCTACAGCTGCCACGGGAACTAGAGCTCTCAAAATGGACTATGCTACATGTAGTGGGCGTCTTATCACAGACCTTGAGGCCACAGAGAACACAGGTAGATGGCAAGAGAGAGCCTTGGCACTTAATTGCTCGTCCTATCCCCTCCCACTAGCAAGCAATTAACTTCCTCAACCTCCCTATCCAACGCCAGTCCTTCATTAGCCCAAGGTCTTGGCTTTACATGTCCGTAGCACGTTGTTAGGTAAAACTAGCATTGACACTAAAACTTCTCACGCAATTCAGCATCTGGATATCAAATTTCCATAAACAGAATCCATAAAACCGTATCATTCTGCGACCATCTCCGGCTGAGATGCCCAAATGCCCAATTCTCTGTGAGCTACCATCACTTTTGCGCGAAGACCACCACCAAAACCGTCACCCGTTGTCAGCCCTCCGCTTCTGTGTTCCCGCTCTAGGACCAATGCTGCTTTTATCTAGACTGCCCCAAGGCCCACACTTCTCCACTTGTGGCGACCATTAAAGCGGCCTAAGAGCGTTTAAAAACGCGACACGGTTGGTCGAATTCCGAAATCCGCCTCGGGCCTCTCGAATGGCCGCATCCTGTGTATTCGATCACGACAGCGGCTTCCGGGAAACGCGAAATGGTTGGTCGATTTCTGAAGTCTGTCTCAGGACTTTGGAAAGGCCGCATCCTGTGTCTTCGATTACGACAGCGGCTTCCTGGAAACGGGGGATGGTTGGTCGATTTCCCAAATCTGCCTCAGGCCTTCCAAATCCTGAACTGACATCCCTGAGAAGTAAAATTTATATAATTAGAGTAAATATTTGTGAGCCGTACGTACGACCCCTATATACAATAATCAATCTTACAAAAATAGTAGAGCCCCAATCGCAAGAACCAACAAACTTGCACTAGTACCCTTATTCATTACACCACTGCTAGAAACTGGCCCCGTATAAGCAGCTGAACGCTGAGAAGTTTGAGAAACGTTAGCCGTGCCCTTGGATGCCGTGACGGTCGAGATCACAAGATTCGATGATGGTGGTGCTCCAATCACTGGGACGCTGTCTGGGACGCCAGAGGGCCCCGAGGCGGAAGAGACAAAGAAGACAGGGGCTGCACCAGAGGAGACAGTAGCTGCACCAGAAAGCCCCAAAGCTAGAGACACAGTGGAGACAGGGCTTGCAATAGCTATCGAAGAAATCCTACTTGGCAATACCGCAGCAGGAAGCTGGGAAGAAGCAGGACGGGCAGAAATGCTAGACTGAGGAGTTACCACACTGTTCACAAAAGATTGTGTGACAGGGCAGGTGGTAGTGTAGAGGCTTCTGATCTCCGTTGTGACGGATCCCACAGGACAGTTTGTGACCGTCTTAGGGCACTTGGTGATCGTGTAGACGATAGTAGTGAAGACGGTTGAGACGGTATATCCGGAGGGTGGTTGTTTTGTTGCCGAGGCGGCTACGGGGCATACGGTCGTGTATAGACTGATGAGCTCTGTGGTGGCAGAGCCAATAGGGCAGTTGGTGACAGTTGCTGGGCATTTCGTGATCGTGTAGACGGTTGTTGCATAGACTATCGACGTGGTTGATGCTGGTGGAGAAGATACAGCCGATGAATTTGTTACAGAAATTATTGTGGAACTAGTCAAAGAAGGTAATGAAGCCGTAGACGTCGATGTTAATGAAGACAACGCAGATGTAACTGAGGAGCTTGACGATGGAGAGTCTGTGGTAGTTGGGACATCAGTGCTTGTCGAAGTGGTTGTTGTGACATCCGTAGAGGTGGAAGTGGCTGTTGTGGTATCTGTGGCTGTAGTGATATCCGTGGCTGTTGTGGTATCTGTGGCTGTAGTGATATCCGTGGCCGTTGTGACATCCGTGGCTGTTGTGATATCAGTGGTTGTTGAAGTGGCTGTTGTGACATCAGTGGTTGTCGAAGTGGCTGTTGTGATATCAGTGGTTGTCGAAACGTCGGTTGTCGAAACATCAGTGCTTGTCGAAGTGGTTGTTGTCACATCCGTAGAGGTGGAAGAGTCTGTGGTTGTCGGGATATCAGTGCTGGTTGAAGTGGTTGTCGGGACATCAGTGCTTGTCGAAGTGGTTGAGACATCAGTGCTTGTTGAAGAATCCGACGAAGTGGTTGTTGTCACATCCGTGGTCGTGGAGGTTGAAGAGTCCGTGGTTGTTGAGACATCAGTGCCCGTCGAAGAATCCGAGGACGCGGTTGTAGAAGTTGATGATACAGAAGTTGATGTTGAGGCACCCAATGGACAAGAGTTCGCCTGTGCTGCAACCTCATTGCTGTTCAAAACAACCGATGCACCAAGAGCATATATACTCCCCTGAATGGAAGCTCCTGAATTCAACGTAACAGCGACTCCGGCAAGTATATTTCCACTAAACTGGCTGCCAATTTGAATATTAGCCGATGCTCCAACCCTCCAGAAGACGTTGCCGGGATTCCCTCCTCCCGTTACTAGCACAGATGATCCAACCGAAGTAGACAGAGTGCTGCCGATTAGAAAGACCCATGAGTCGCAAGGGGAACCCTGTCCTGCAAGAATCAAGGTACCGGACAATACTGCAGCTGTAGGGAACATGTAAACTCCTGGCGGGAGAAGCCTTCCTCCTAGATTTCCAACTAAAAGAATGCCTGGTAGTTGGCCAAGGGTCGTGTATGCGGCTTCAGCATTGTTGAAAGCAGTAGTAGCTAGCAAGCCTACGTTTCTATTTCCAGTGTAGACTCCCGGGGGGAATCCAACTATAGATGTGCCGGGAGTTCCAATATCTCCATTAACGGTCGTAGGGCCGGAGTTAGAGATTGAAGCACGAGCAAGAACCCCATACGACGCCGCTAATCCCAAGTCAACAACCTACAACAACAGTTAGAATCGTCGCCAAAGAAGCTTTCCGTTGGGGAAGAGAGACAGAGACAGAAAGAGAGAGAGACAAACCTGAGCAAAGGCAGAGCCTAGATTAGCAGCGAGCGTTAGGAAGAGAAGACCCCTCATATTAAACGAATGTAAGCAAGCGAGTGAGCATGCAAGTAGAGGAAAAGCAACAGAGAGTACTAGTACTCGGTGTAAGGGAAGGGAAGTGTAACAAGAGAAAGAGAGAGAGAGAGAGAGAAAGAGAGAATGAAAGAGTTTACAGTACATGAAGTAGTATTTCAATCAAGAGTTGTTATCCGCGCTACTACACTACACAGCACATTGTTGGTGATCATGGTGAATTGCGTGTCAATAAAATGCTATTTTAAAGTGGGTTAGTTAAAATTCGATCGTATGCAAAGTACTAGTGTAGTACCATATCAAGCAGCAAGTCCAACAGCTGAAGTGATGGGACGGGGGATCAAACGGAGGCACACAATCGTTAGTTTTAAAATATTGGTTTATTGATTTATCCGACGCGACTTGCTATAGGCTGCTAAAGTGGCTAGCTCAGCCACAGTGGCACCTATTCGTCTGAGGGTAGCCGCATTGGTACCTTTTTGATTTTATTTTATTTTCCAGCTTTTTGGGCTGTCATGGCTGGGCGTGTCTGGGCGTGTCTGGGCGTGGCTATCAGCTAAATGTGCCTGCTCGGAGTCTTTGTCTCTGCTGTATGCAAAATGCTGAGCTGGTGTCATCGCCTCATTGGTTAATGCGTTGGCTTTTGAGACATTCGTCGTACTTCGCACACTGCCTGCAGCGAATCCCTTTTTTTACCCTGACAGACCCTGAATCGAAGAGACCATCGAACTTCGAACTCGGGTCACGTGTTGTGATGGCGCATTGAGGCAATAGAGGCACTAGGTCACAATAACAAACGAGTAACTTATTCATCAAAGATAGTTATTCATCAAAGATAGCGATGTATTGTCATGATTGTGATCGATTATTTGGCAGTCATCTAGCTCTCCAGCAACACTTAATTTCTCCAGCTCATGATTTTGAATGCGACGAGTGCGATAAGTCCTTCAGGACCCAACGATCTCTCGACCAGCATCTCGACTCACCAGCTCACAACTTCGAATGCGACGAGTGCGATCGGACATTTAGAAGCCAACATAGTCTTGACCAGCACCTTGACTCCCCCGCTCACATTTTCGAATGCGACGAGTGCGGCCGGACCTTCAGGGCGGAACGGTCTCTTGTCCAGCATCGTCAGTACTTTGCCCATAATCGAAGGTTGGGGCCGGCGCGAGAGATAATGTGAGTTGGGGCAACTTCACCAACTCCACCAAAAGCGAGGAGAAAGTGAGCCGCGTGCGTGGCTGCCGGCGCCACTTAAAGTACTTATTAAAATCCCCTGCCTTTTCTGATGTGTTTCGACCTGGGCGATAGCTCCATGGCTACAAGCCTAGCTTAACTTAGAGCTGAGATTCACCTGAGCTTACCCCGCCACATCTTATAGAAGGCTCGCCAACATGACCTAGCTGAGATTTCTATATTTGGTCAATCAAGTGCCTGATCGCTTGAAGAGTCACGTGGAAACAACGAAGTAAAAATAGCAATGGTATTAATATAGCTAGCGAGTGACATTAAGTATAAAAGAGCCATAATATTCCAAGTGATTGTTGCAGTAAAAAACCTTCTCGACAATAAATTCGGCAGGAATCATCGATATCATCAGGTGAGAGGTGGTTAGGACATCTGGCACTAATTTGGGTGGACCAGTGGACCCATGCCCCCCTCAACTTGTGAAGGGCCGGGCCGAACAGACTTGGTTGAGCCAGGGTTGCATCCCGCCCTCTTGGCGCCGTAGCAGTTGCCTTATCCACACCTAAGTTTTTCCTTCTCTTTACTCCCTACCTATTCTAGACCTTCCGGGTTACGTTTCGCATCGGAATTATGTGGAAACATATTTATAGGGATTGGAAACGAATTCATCTTGCAACTATTTAGTAAATACCTTCAAAATCAGGGAGGTGAACCTATGGTTTCTTTCTTGGATGGTACTCTTATTAGCTTAATGGTAGAGCAGGATACTTCTAATATCTAGATCTAAGTTCGAATCTTAGATAAGAATTAAGGTTTATAATTAGTTTATTTAAACTATGTTAAACTAAAAAAAGAATTTAATTTCTTATATACTTAAAGGGTCTAATATAAATCCTTTTAAGTATGCAAAAAAAGATAATAATATAAGGAAATAAAAAAAAATGACACATTCTAACATATTAAGATAAGGAGTTTTAATAGCAAATGCTATAAATATACCATAAAATAAGTATATTTGTGTAGTGTAATTGAAATTAGTTTTATATAAAGCATCAAAATCTGTTGTAGAACATGGGTTACGAGGAGATACGTAAGTGTAATAACGCCCCTTCTGATAGATGATCAAAGCAACATCTGCGCCGTATAATTCCCCATATACCTTGTTGGTCAAAGTGCTTCTGTGAAGGTGTGCTGCTCAATGTTCCCTTGCTAGTTTCAGCATACCAGGCCAGGAAATTCTTTAGGCGCCCTGCAGTTAGACAATGAGACTCCCTTGCAAGACATTTCTCCCCATCTAGGCCAACGTTAATATGGTACCTTTTGAAGTTAAACTTACTACTTATTATAAACGGATCTACTTACTCGCGCTAGCGTTTCTCTAAGTGACAATAGGATTTAATTAAAGGCTATGTAAGCTGTTTATGTTAAGTTTGACTCTCGAGCCTCTGTTCCCTAGCTAGAAGTTGGTTTTATAACAACGTGTCAACTATGGAATCATTAAAGCCATGCTCCTAAGTGTTTTGCAACTATGTCTAAAATGTAAACATGATATCTTAGGCTGTTTTAGAAAAAATAGAATAAATTAAATCTTAGAATAAAGAGGTGTTAGAGGTAAGTAGTCAATGAACTAAGGTTAGGAGGTTTTAGGTAAGTAGTTAATTAACCTCTAGACAATCAACCTCTAGATAGCTAATTTACTATTTCTAGGATTTAGAAAGCTGTGATAATTACTCACATGCGGCCATAAATATATGGGATTATTCTTCAAGTGAGTATGTTTGAGATATATAACGCGACGCCTACACCTTAGCTTAGCTTAATGGATTGGCTTGTCTGTGATCCAAGAATAACTATTGCAGCATCGCACTTTTCCATTTAGCGCCTACGCTGGTCTTGGTTTCTTTTGGCGATTTAACACCTACTTTTTTCCTCGGTTGGTTACGGAACGGGTAGTTGGGTTGAAGGGAAACGGGAATGGTACACAAATGGGAAATGGACGTGGGGGGAACGGGAAGACCACAAAAAGACCTGGAATGAAGAATGTCTGGTTATTACTTAATGTGTCGCCTAGAAGGGAGTGAGATCCTAGCAGGAGGATGACGTCAAGGTTTAGGGGTTTGTCGTCGACTTGTATGCCCTTTATGGGTATGCACGCCGAGGCATAATTAGAGAGCGGGATCTAAAAAAAGAATAAGCCATTCGCATAAGCGTTCGGATAAGCATTCGCATAAGAACGTTCAGTGGGCCTTTCGCATCGGACCCTTAGCATAAGTCTTATCCAGACCAGCCCGCCGATGCAGGGCAACCTGCTTCTTGCAAGCCACAAAAGCTAATCTACATGGAAGTAGGACAAGAGGAAGGAGGAGGGAGGACGGCGGAAGAAATGCTTAGAGCTCCCCGGAACACTTAGATTAAAAATACGAAGGAAACAAGAGATATATCTACCTAGAATCTCAGAATCTATGGCGGAATGGCAGCAGCCTTGGACTCATCGTAAAGACACGCGAGGCAATGTGTATCATATCTAACCGGCCATCAATGCGTGGCAAAGACCTTCTTATCCAGTGACAACCTCGCCATGACGAAGCCAGCACTCCCCGCAAGGAGCACGACCCCGCAAAAAATCTGCAGACCACGAAACGACCCGTGGTTGTGGTCAATCAACGCGCCCCCGATCGGATTGCTGACCAGCGCCGCAACCGACATGACCGCAAACTCCATCCCCACCCTCAACCCGATCTCCCGAACGTCGGAGATGTGCGCGATCATGGCGGGCAGCAGGGAGACAAACGCGCCGGACCCGAATCCGTAGAGCGCCGCGAAAACAATCAGCGGCGCCGTCGACTTTGCCGGGATCCAGAGGGCGAGGACGATGACCCCGGAGAACAGACAGGTCACGATCTGCGTGTTGTACTTGCCGACCTTGTCGCCTATCCAGCCCGGCAGGATCCGGCCGAAGAGGCTCGCGGCGTTGAGGATAGGGATCAGGTACTCGGCGAGACTCTCTGACATGCCGTAGGTCGTGGCTTGGTACTGGATGTAGTTGACTGGGAGGAACATGCCCAGGTAGAACAGGAAGGAGCCCACCGTGGTCAGCAGGTAGGTGCGCTCCTTCAACGGGGCGAAATACTGCCACAGTGTCAGCTTCTTGGGGCTGGGGGGGAGCCGAGAAGTGAGGGTCAGGTTGCCGAAGATCAGCATTCCCAGTATCAGAAAGGCGGCGATTCGCATGGCCCAGCCGAACCCGACTTCCCGTATCAGATGGTTCAGCATAATGGGGAAGATGACACCGCCGAGACTCGAGCCGCCTGCGACGATGCCGATTGCAAAGGCGCGCCTCTTATGGAACCAGGTAATGACGCAGTTTGTCGCGGGCGAGAAGAGACAGCTGCACCCGATGGCGGAGCAGACGCCCTGCGCGAGGACGATCTGGTAGTATTCTTCGCACAGAGAGACCATCATGAGCCCAAAGACGTGGAAAAAGGTGCCGGCTAGGATGATGTAACGGGGGCCGTAGTTATCGTAGAAGCGACCGATGATGGGACCCTGTGAGCCTGGTCAGATTTTGTTTGTTCCGGTTTCTATTCAGGATGAGAAATTGGGAACGTACACCAACGAACATAATGAAGAGTTGCAGCGAGGCAATCCAGGAAATGGTGCTAGATGAGTAGTCTCGCAATTGATGCAGCTGGTAGTAGTCTTGGAAAATGCCAATGCCTGGGTTTCCTCGTTAACATTCTTGCAATCACTGATCAAGCTCTCTCTACAGAGTATGCTCACAGTTAATCCAGCCAAAGCTGCAGAACACACAGACAAATGCACCTGCCGTCACCAACCATGCTTTAAACCCTCCGTCCGGGTACTGACTAGGATGCCATGGGGTTACCACAGGAGCCTTCTCAGTCGACTCATCCCGAGCTGGCGGCACAGATACGGTGACTTCAGAGTCGGATTCTTGATGTGCCATGTTTACTAAGTGAAGGTTCAATGAGAGTCAAGGTTCAAGGAGTTGGGAGGATGTTGTGGTTTAGGTCACAGGTTGAGCGATGGAAGACAGAAATGTATACTATTTATCTAAACCAAATAAAATTGCAGAGCTGAATCGGACGCAGCCCGATGCCCGGGGAGGGTGTAATCGGCCGTTCGGCCTCGCATAAGGCCAGGATAAGGGGCATTCACCGCATAAAGGCTCGTTCGGACATAACCACAGTAGCCTTCGGACTACGGCAACAGATCTGCTAATTAACGCGATTTATTGAGACGCATGAATCGTTCATTGATTGATGCTCCTTATTTGGCGCGGATAGGTTGCGTAGCCGCGTGCGCGATGCGATCGAACGGAGTGTCTCCGGCAAGGGCAAGATCTAATCCGACTCATGCATGTATTCTTCATTCCAGGCCCCGTCCCTTCGAACCCCGTGCAATATACCCCATCTCTCTCTCTTACTAAGGAGGACTACTTTTAACCCGGCATACCGTTCGCCAAGCTTTTCAGCTCCCGGTTGGTTGCGGTCAAGGTCCCGCTAGAGGAAGGGGTTGCACCAATCTGGTACAGTGAGAGGGTGGTCATTGTCGGCAATGCGGCGCATAAGGTTTCGACCCCCGCTTTTTCTCTATGCGAAGGCCTGCCGTCCAGAGAGGCTAATCACGTTTCTAGATGGTCCCCAGCGCCGCAATTGGCGGGAACCAGGCGATCGAGGGTGCCGCCGTCCTGGTCAACATGCTCAGCGAGACATCCATCTTTCAGCAAAGCCCGTCGCCGTCTCCGTCGTCGCCGTCTCCGTCGCCGCCGTCAGGAGACAACAACCACCCCGTGTTCATGATCCCCCCACGACACCCTCCAAGCGGCGCTGGCGCGCTACACGGCGGAGCGGCAGCCGCGGGCGCGGGCGCACCGGTCCTCAAGATGCTGGAGGTAACGCGCCGGGGCCGGTTCTATGATTGGGCTATTGGTGATTTTAGGAAGAAGCTGGCGGCGAGACAGGATGGTGCTGGGGGCGCTGGGGGTGGGGATAATGCTGCGTTGTTTGATATTGCGACGTGACTCCTTTTCGGCGGCAAACGTGATAAGAAAGCTGGGTTTGAAGAGATAACTCAAAGCAAAAGGTTAAGTCATTCTGGACTTCATTCAGCCTGTGTGAGGGACGAGGAGGGTAACAGACAGTTGCACGAAAGTCTCCTAGCTGGCCTACGGCTATAGGTCTATGTCCCCTAGGGTATTAGCCCTCCGTACGGGCTCAGGTCCAGCTGCTCTACATCTTGCTCTAGAACCATGCCGATATCCATGTCCATGCCCATCAGCTGCACTGACTCGGGCCAGTTGTCGGCAAACATATTGCAGGGCACGCCGTCGTCGCTCCCCACGTAGTTTAACGGGTTCTGCACCTGCACCGTTGCCAAAGTCTCCTCGCCCCGCTTTATCTCCAATGCCTTCCCACCGCCTGTGGGCAACACGCTCGTCTTCCACGGCTGCATGTTTTCCTGGCTCCTGCCGCCGGTCCCCAACGAGGAGGACGGCGAGGTGTGTTGGATCTCCCGCACGTAGCGTGCCTTGGCCATCAACCGCATGATGGGCCGCCAGAGCCTGCCGCGCTTGTCGCTTTCCAGCATGTTGTTGTTCCACCGGTCGTAGACGACGTTGACGTAATCCCAGGCGCGGTCGCACTGCGGCGATGGTGGGCGTCGGCAGATCTCCGAGAGCACGATGACGGTCGCGTGCCATTGGAAGTGCGTTTGGTAATGCCAGGACCACTGCTGGATATCCTTGTCGGCTAGAATGGCGCTGGAAAGTTCGAGCACTTGCACGGAGAGGTCAAAGAGGCGGTCGGCATGATCTTGTATCGGGGTTCTTCTTTGGGTGTGGCTGGCTTGTGACTTGGTCTGTGGATAGTACACGACCAGCCAGGTGCGGGCGATTATCAACTTGGTGACGACGACGGCAACGTGGTGGAAGGGGTCGGAGGAGCTGTAGTGGCGCAGGTACTCTGTTTCCAGCCGGGTCTGAAGCTCCTGTGCTAGGCCTTCGCGGTCGGCCAACGTGAGGGCGGTGGCCTGACTGTGGTGCAGGGCATTCGGCAAGCTGGCAGGGTGGTAGCCGATCCTCCACATAACGCGCATGGCGTGGCAGCGTATGAGGCAAAAGGTCATCTCGGTAGTGCCGTCTCGTCCAACGGGGGATTCGCGCATGTCTGCTGTCAGGTCGGCGTCGTTGATGTTGAGAGGCATGCGCGTGTCGAAGGTGGATTCGTCCTGCACGATAGGCTGGCAGCCGTGGTATTCGGAGGAGCGGTTATCCAGGAGACAGATGTACCACCACAGCCGGCGGCGTAACTCGATCTCTAGTGGTGGAAGATTGAAGTGGGCTCCGTCGCGGTGCAGGCCCATCGCCTTGGCGATGTGGAAGACCAGCGCTGCTAGCGACCATGTCGTGCGCGAGCTATCTTCATTGCGGAGGGCCGTCAGGAATAGGACCGCAGCCTGCACCAGAGTCAGTTTCTGCGTGTTGAGGAGGTTTGCGCGTGCGAGGGCTTGTTCGACTGCGAAGCGATACGTCCGCAAGGCCTGAGATCGCATCACCCCCAGGATGGAAAGGCATTGGTCATCGCGGGAGCTGATGACGGCGGAATAATAGATGGCAAAGAGGAGAGCCTCTGTATTCTTCTCAGCCGTATCGACCGAGGCCACCGCATCCCAGTAATGCTGCAGTAGCGTGGGCATATGAAAGATGCGCACCAACGGGGCCACATTGTGCTTAAACACCTCGAGCAATGCGACCGATTGAGAGAGCGGCGGATGGAGAGGCGTCAGGGACGATGCCAGCGAACGATAGCCCATGATGGCCGCGCTGGAACCAAGTCCCCGAGGCACGGGGGCGTAGACGCTACTCTCGGAGGTGAGATCCAAGTCATCGGTCAGACAATCCTCAACGTCAGACATGGGATCATCTAGAGCATCGCGCAACTCCTCAATCTCATCGCGCAACTGTGCCCAGAGGACGTTGCTGATATAGTAGCTCCGAGTGTCGTCGACCACGAGTCGCCCGAGCTCCTCAACCAGTGGCTCCGTACCGGTATTGTTGGGGGCACGACGGGGAGGTTGACCGGGCTGGTCGCTCTCCTCCTCCTGCCGCCGGCAGATGATTGTTTCCAGCCGGGAGATGCGATCCAACAGCAGGGCCTTGTGGGCATTACGGGGCTGCTTAGGGGCACGACCGGGCCCAGCGGGATAGACACATGGGACGTCGGACCGTTCGCAGCCAGAGCACGGCTGGCCCCGGTCGCATTTGACCTTGCGGGAGCGACAGGACACACAACTGCGCAGGTGATTCACTTTCTCTACTTTCTCCATAATAGGATAACGAAGTCGGTAAGTTGGCAAAGAGAAAAACTTAGGTGGAGGGGGGTCTAGAGTCTGAGGCTGAGACGATCTTGAACTCTTGGAGACGGCCGAGCTCGCATAGCTTATGCGAGGCCGAATCGGACATTTCGGCTCATTCGGGGTCTTCGGGGTGGCGCGGCATCGAAGAATCGGCAGAGGATAGGCAGAAAGTACAAAGATAAAGCCAAAGACGGGGAGACGATGCTCATTCTAGGGTTCTGTCTGCTATGGTAGTTGCATCATTATCATTTCCCATAGCGATGAACATCATACCAGGTTAGCATCCGCTCTTCTATTTATAGATCAACTAACTCTTAGTGGCATGCATCTCCCCTTAGCCCAGCTACGCCAGCCAAATGATACCGATTAGGTAATCAACATTACACTAACGTAATCCACCCCCATGTGGACCTCACCCCCATGTGGACCACCGATCTCACACCCGATGTAGGCATTATTCAATTACTCGAGAGTGTGTTAATTAATCGCTCTCATTTATAGCTAATTTATGAGCCTGATACTCAGGGCATCTTGGAATCTTATGTTCAAGCGAGTTGCACCAGCTGCACCTCGGTGGCGCTCGCTGCTTAGGTTGACGCGACTCAGTCGCGTCAACCCCAGCCGCCTCCGCCAGCTTCTCCTGCTAAGTATTAATCAATTGACGTGCTTCTACAATAGTAAAAATGCCTCCCCTGGCTACATAAGACCTTTTCTGAGCTCGCTTCCGCTTCTGGCGGGCGTTCTCAGCTGCGAGCCTCTCGTTCTCACTCGCTAGAAGAACGGCGCTATGCATGGCTATCTCGTAGCCTTTGACTAACTAGGCTAATGCTCGATTAGAGGGAGACAGAGGACTCTAAGTGCGTCGCCTAAGGTAGTGTTTAAGTAGCTTAGTTTGAGCCTGTAGCTACGTGATATTATGCGGTGTTTCAGCCGTTAGCACTATGTTAGCTGCTAGTGGTAGTAGTGGAGTTGGTGTCTAGAACTTAGCTAGTAGTTCACTAAGAACATGGTCTAGGTTAAATGGAACTATCCCTATAGCTACGAAGCCGCTACAGGCGTTACTAGAGGTGATCGTCTCCGCTCGAGCATGCTAGTATAGTTGTAGGAAGTTGACCTTATTAACGTGGTTAACGCCTAGACCCATCTAGCGCTTAACAAGCTTGCCGTAAGAGCGCTTAAGGGCTAAGAAGTAGCTAACGTCAAGCGGCTATAATAGGTGCGATGAGTGCGCTAGCATGTAGAGCACTATTATCAAGTTGTTTAAGCAGTACTAGTCGAACTTAAGCGTAACGTGGCTGCTATGGCCATCTAGTATAAGTAGTTAGTAGTAGCTACAAGTGCGTGTACGTATATGCTTATCAAAAACGTGCTTAAGCTAGTATAGCCTAATCTCATTATTCGTCCACTTATTCTCACTAATAGCAATTAGCTAATTATGTAGGATAAGGCCGTTTTCGTACTAGCTCTTTTAGTGCATTACTACCTTGAAGATGATGAGTAGAGGTAAGGCAAGACTATGTATGCTAATTATCTTAATAATCGTCACCTACTCGCGATTGCTAGGCTACGTCGTCTAAGGCCGACTAGCTCGGTCGGAGCTAGTCACGACCTTCGTAGTTACAATGACTCCCATTTAGAAGCTAGTCTCGTTAAAGTTGTAGATGTCGTTCTCGTTAATCCTATACTTAGCTATAGTTGCCTATAAGCACTTAAACTAGGCCTTTAGCAGTACTAGGTCCTCGCATTTAGCCCTCTAGTAATCGTACTTCTAATTATAAACTGACTTAATTAACTAGTAGCGACTAATAAACTTATACACCTAGTTCTTACTAAGGGTTACGTCTACTAAGCACTTAGCGAGTAGTAGCATTGCCATCTACTAGATGACGTCCTAACGTGGTAGCATACCACGTTAATCTATTAAGTGTATCCATTTAAGTAAACTATCTTCCTCGTTCTAAGTAAGTACTTAATTAATCGCGTTAGAACCACGCTTAGGAGGCACGCCTATAAGGCAACGAAGGAGGGTGTTTCAAGGGACGTTAAAGGCTTTCGCGGCAGCTAAGGGCGTTTTAAACTAGCCTCGTTAGTAGGCCTAGATGGCAAGCTCAAGCCTACTAGCTTGATAAAGTGATTCCTTACGTGTATTAGTAGCCATGGGTAAGGGAAGGTGTTAATGCGTTAGTTATAAGTTTAGTGGTCTACATAGGGGTAAGGTCTACATAGGGGTGGATTACGTTAACGTACTTAATAAGCAAGTCGTATTTACATGTAAGTCGTATCGCAACGCACTAAATCCCTACTTTATAGGTTAATAACTTAACAAATTAACTAATTAAAACCTCTAAAACTACCCTAATTAGGAACCTACTTTAATGGGCATGTATAGGTAGTATGTATAAGTGATCTACACATACTATATGCTTGTGGCGCACGTATTTACAGGTCTGCTAGCTCACCTGTAACCCTTCCCTTAACTACTATATTTGCTGTTTATGCCTACTCTAGGCCTTCCTAAACCGTTAAAACACCTCCCTTAGCTATATACGACTTCCTTATAGCTCTCTTCTTCTTTTGCCTCTCATTTACAGCCCGTAGTTGCTTGTTTTTGTCTATAAGAAGGACTACATTATATATAGCCATTTAGCACCCTTTTACTAGCTACTAGAACGCCTGCTCTATAGGGCTTAAGAAGCCTGCTATATAGCGCTAAACAGATTCCTTAATTATAGTAGCCTAACGGTCTAATTAACTAACATTACAAGGTGTTTTAGGTACCTAACAGTCCTAGGTGGTGTCTAGAAGAAGTAGAGGTAGGGTTAGTGTCCATAATTAAGTATTTAGCTTTAAGAGCACCTGTTCTAGGTTATATAGGTGTATGCTAGTAGCTGTAAAGCTACTATAGATCACATTAAGGGTTATAGAGTCTTTATAGGCCGTAAGGTAGGCTGTAAGGAAGTTAGGTTTGTTAATATGTCTAACTCTATCCCATATATACCCCTTAATTTGTTTTCTATATGATTGTTTTATAACCATAAAGCAGCTAACGTTAAGTGGCTACAAAAGATATAATAAGTGTAGAGGCATATAGAGTGTGATAATTAAGTGTTCCTTGCAAAACAGGTTAAATTTAGGAGTAGAATGGCTTCTATGTCCGTTAAGAATCAAGAGCCTATAAACACCCTTTGTATAGTCCTTTATATACTTCTAGAAGACGTTTATAAGCTAGGTAAGGCCTAAAGAGTCGTCTGTCTACCTGTTATTACTAACCGTAATAGTCTAATTTAGAGGTAAGGTATCTATATACTAACTTGATATATAGACCTTTCCCTTAAATATAACCATTAGTAGTACACTCCATCCACTTGCTATAATTAACTTAATAACAGTAACCTATTCACGGTTCCCTAGCTATACACAAACTGGCTTACAGGCCCGTTTAGAACCTATAATCACTTTTGTAGTTGCAATTACTCCCATTTAAAACCTAGTCTCGTTGAAGTTATAGATGTCCTCCTCTTAAATCCTATATTTAGCAATTATATTCCGTACAAGCTGGAACCAGTCCTGAATAACTATAGGATCTTTGCATTTTACCTGTTAATAATCGTATTTACAGGTGTACTTTGATTAGAGGAAAGGGTGGCGCTTTACAAAGTTGTAAACCCATCGTTAGCCAACCGTAAGAGGGGTAGAGTAGACTGCGTTAGACCGTTTTTAGAGTAATAGATTTGCCATTTACCGTACAGATTTAGATCTAAGGGGTAGACCTCGTTCCTCCATAGATAATATCCATTCGACAAGTGTTAACTCCTCTATGTTGCTAAGTTTTTTGTTTACGGGTTGTAAATCGCGTCGAGCAACGCGTCCGTTAACGCGATCGCGAACAGTTGTATATGGCACATCGTAGGTTGTACAAGCTGCTTTGAGGTTGCTAAAATAGCCTTGATGGAAGGCCTGAATAGCTAAATCAATTCAGCCTTCAATCTGACTAGCCTGAGTGTGCTGTAGTTGAGCCATTATGGTCATTAGTGTCCGTAAAGTAGGGATTTGGTGCGTCGCGATACGACTCGCATGCAAATACGACTCGCTTATCAAGTACGTTAGACAGGGGGACGCAACTAAGCGTTTCCTCCCTCCTGCCGCTATGCTACTTGGGGGTATTGTAAGTCTTGGCATCAAACCCTGTCACATCGCCAGAAAGCCTAAAACTCCCCTTGCCTATTACAAATAATCGTGAAGCTACAAGCTAGCATAGCCCGCGACGTGAGTAATAGAAAAAGCTTAGAAATGCAACAGATAGAGATGGGGAGATACGAGATGCTCATATTGGTATATATATGAGGTTTCGTCGCTCCTGTAAATTATTTTTCTCAACGTCTTCAACATCTTCAATTCACCATCACAAACTCTCAACCGCAAATCCCAGCCAGCTTTCCTCTTCGGATTCCCTCCATTTCTCACTTTACCCCTTATTAATACCATCGCCCTTTACCAAACACTTGCTTATCATATTAAAAATGGCGCCTATCATCTTCATAACCGGTGTCACTGGATACATCGGAGGCGAAGTTGCCGTCGTGCTTACAGAGAAGCACCCAGAGTACAACCTCGTCTTTCTCGTCCGCAACGACGAGCAAGCCAAAATAGTCAAAGCCCGATTCCCCTCATCCGAGGCAGTCATAGGCGACCTCGACTCCCACGACGTTCTCCTCGAGCAGGGCAAACGCGCAGATATCGTTCTCCGTTAGTTGCAGAGGTCAAACAACACCCATATCCGTGATTAACATAATCTCTACAGAAACCGCCTCTGCAGACCACATTGCTGTTGGCCAGTCCATCATTGCGGGCATGGCCCAGGGCAAGAAGGGCCACTACATCCACGTCTCCGGGTCTGGAATTCTGCATGACGTGACGAACGGCTTCGGAAACCCCAGCTCCAAGATCTACCACGACACCAGCGATCTCGCTACCATCACTTCCTTCGACTCCTCGCACGTGCACGCTGACATCGACGCCTCGGTCACCGCCGCCGGCCTCGAGCACGGCATTCCCACAGCCATCGTCTCGCCTGTTACCATCTACGGCGTCGGCCGTGGGCCCATTAAGAACCGCAGCCTGCAAATCCCCTTCCTGACCGAGGCCATCATCAAGCGCGGTAAGGCCTTCACCGTGCTCGAGGGCAACAACATCTGGGATAACGTCCACATCACCGACCTCGCCGAGGCATACATCGTGCTCACCGAGGAGGCCCTCAAATTAAACGGCGGGAACTCTTCCTGGGGCAAGGAGGGCTACTACTTCGTCGAGTCCGCTGAGCACAGGTGGAAAGATGTTGTGGCCGAGCTTGCTAAGATCGCGCACCAGAAGGGCGCGATCAAGTCCGCGGAAGTGGAGAAGCTGAGCGTCGAGGACGCCAGTGCCGCGCATCCATGGGCCCCGCTCCTCTGGGGAGGGAACTGCCGCAGCAGAGGTGATTGCATCAGGGCTCTAGGGTGGACGCCCAGCGCTCGCAAGATTGAGGAGTACCTTCCAGAAATGGTGGATTTTGAGATCAAGTCGCTGGGAACGCAGTCTTCAGCTACTACATTCTGAGACTGTGTGAGGATCTGGCGGGTGTGACTAGATCTTTATTTTAGAAGGCTGCGTATCAGCAATTGACTATAGCAATAACATAAATAAAAGAGTTTTTGCACAACTTACCTCATAGTGATCCGTCCCCGTAATCCGATCTCTTTCTAGAAAACAGCACGCACCATCTCCTAAAGGCCATCTCACTCTCCCACCCTTGAAACAAGCTTACCCGTGCCAGGTACATCATAAAGAAACCTCTCTCTGCCCTCGCGACGGAAGCCGTGGCGCCCACCAACAGTGCCCACAGCCTCACACCTGGGTTTTCGCGCCAGAACGGCGCGCATACCGTGCGGTCCATGTTGACGCTGAGGATCTGCAGCCAAGGTAGGGAGAGCGGGGAGGTGAAGAAGGACGGTGAGGACAGGGCAGCGGCGTAGATCTGCCCTGCGGCATGAAGAGCCTTATAGATGGAGTCCGTAGTGCACGAGACCTTGACGTTGATGTGGAGCTCGTAGAACTGGATATCGCTGATGGTGGCATTGGTAAAGTCCCGGAGGGCCTCAAGGAGCATGCAGATTTGAGTGTCGGCGCCGGTATTTTTGATAAAAGAGGAGAAGGGGAGGGAACCGAAAATGGGGGAATTATAGAAGTGTGTCTTGGAAGGTGAGGCTGAGCTGGCTCGACAGCGGAGGGGGAAACGCGGCTGCTGGAGGGTCATGGCTGCAATGATATGGTCGAACCTAGCGTTTTGTTAGATTTAGGGACACGTATATTGCTGTTAGGGGAGTGATGTTACAGCGCAATTTTTTCGGCCTGGATTGGTAGAATTGACTCCAGGCCCCCGCGTAGGTCGACCACTCGCTCTAGGCCATTCATATGAGCTACAACATCCGAGGGCTTAAGTTGGGCCCTATACGACTGCGTAATTATCAGTATCAGATAATCGCATAGGTTAGGTTAAAAACTGACTTCCCACATAGTAAGCGTTATAATAGCACCGAGGGTGTCATCTTTGGTGGCCAGCTCCGAGTCCGACAGGCGGACCTGGATCCATTTGATGGTCTCGAGACGGAATTGGAAGCAGCTGGGCGTGTTGCTGATCCAGTCAACGAGCTCCAGGCCGAGGACTGTGCTCTCGATCTTGGATGGTTCGGGAAGGGCGGCTTTGGGCATCCAGATTGACTGGCGGGGGAACAGAACAGGACTATCCGGATCTCGCGATGCCACCCGAGAAAATAGCGCAGAGGTGCGGGGGAGCATCAATACAGGCCCTGTAGCAGAGAGAAACGTGTAAGGGATCACTGTAGGATATTAATAGGTTCCTCCGGAATTAGCCACTAACGTAATGTGAAGAATGCCACCCACAGTTGTCTTGGTACAGGAGAGGTGGCTGTATAGAAGCCCATACCGGCTTATCCCCTGCCAATGCAGTTTTATCCTGCACTATAAGATCCTCGGCCTCTTCCCTGATCTTCCTGAACGCTCGCACGTCAGCATCTCTCCGGCGCCGGTACCGGAGACGAGCAGCGTGGCTACGGACCACACTCTCTGTCCCTTCCTCCCTTGCCCTCCCAGGAGCCTCTTCTACAAAGCATATCTCTGTAATAGGAGGCATGTAGTAGTTGTGATATGCTATCTTATTATCTGCGATGCTGCGACGTTGCAGTCCGACGCCTCTGGTGCGAGTGTCGTCTTTTTAGGTCGTGCCTTCCGACTCTAGCCCCGCCTTTGTCCGTATGTAGGTGGTCTATCTTAGGAGCAATTGTGTTGGTACGCAAATACACTTCCAATATTGTATGGTTCGTATAGTGTAAATAGATCTTTTGCTCTATAACTATAGACGTTGTGGTGCCGTGCTATTTGATATGGTGTTTTCCAATATTAGGTGCGTTTTGTAGAATTAAGAGGCACTCGTCGCTCAAGGTTGGAGTAAGCAATACGAACGGGCTGAAGCGAGGGGAACCAATACGCGTTCCGTACTTTCACATAATAAATTGTATGTGTTCCGGCCCTGCCACCAATTGAGCTCGTTGGCCAATGGGCCGGTCAATTGGCCAACGGTCCGGCCCTGCCACCAATTTTTCGACTTGCGAGCGGGCCGGCCCTGCCACCAAGTGGGGGTGTAGATATTATCGTAGAAAATTCAAATCTTCCTGTATTGTATTCTACAACTATTGATAGTTATGGCTACTATTGCTTCAATTAACCCGTTTCCAAACGACGTACGCACTGCTTTCGAAGCCTATATAAGCAGCCCTACTTACTCTAATCGTGAGCAACTCTCATATAAGAAATGGGACGACATACGTACAATACTACGTAATCCAGCCTTTAAATCAACAGACCAAGAGTCTATAAACCTTAAACACCGTGCGCAATCCGACTTTGAGCTTATTAATAATAAGCTATATAAGAAGAAGGATACACAGTATCAAAACCCTTGATATGTTGTTCTAAAAGTAGAGGTGTTTAATATTATTGCACAAGAGCACCTTAAGCTTCTACACGCTAGTCGTAATAAAGTATAGCCTACTATTAAGCAACAATACTATGGGATAAAGCGTAAGGATGTTAAGTTTATACTCAAACGGTGTAAGAATTCTACACTTAATCGACCAAATATAACAAAAGCTCCCTTAGTTCCTATAATAAGTGGCCGAGCATGGGAAAGGGTTCAAATCGACCTAATTGATATGCGCCACGAGCCTTCAGGGTAATATAAGTGGATTCTACATATAAAGGATCACTTCTCAAAATATACGCAGCTATATCCATTAAAGAGTAAGCATGTAGAGCCAATTGCAGACTGCTTTGCTCTCTTTATTACAGCTTTCTTACCTCCTAAGATTATGCAAGCAGATAACGGCAAAGAATTCAAGGGAGCTCTACTTATCTTACTACGCAAGTATGGAATTCAGGTAGTAAATGGAGCACCACGGTCACCTCAAACGCAAGGCCTAGTTGAGCAGGCATATGGGGTTGTTGAGAATAAGCTACGGGCATGGAAAATGGATCATGGGTCTACAAAGTGGAAAGATGGGCTACTTGAGGTCACGCTCGCAATGAACACCCAAATTCACTCCACAATTGGGTGTGCGCC